>LPNX010123224.1:20159-123337 GCA_001517045.1 Pseudotsuga menziesii
TTGAAGCATTTTGTTGCTTTTTGAAGTTTGTGTATATTTTGGTTAAATATTGTGTTAGTCCCTTGAATGCTTATAGTTCTCATTTGATGCTTGATTTAGCCATTTGTTGTATCTTGAATCAACATTGGTTTTAATCGGTTTCCATTGATTCAGGGTTTGAGAAAAAATATTTTTATTGCATTTTAGTTGCATGAATTAATTGTCTTCACTTTTTCGAATCTCGATTATTTTATGTTGATTGCATATTTTCTTTGTAAATACTTATCATTATTAAAATAAATAAATGAGCTCTACAAAGCTAAGCGAAGAGAAAAATGGTCTATGCACTAGGTTCCTATGAATTGATTGTAGGATACCTGTTGGCACGAGACCGACATTAATCTAATGCAATAATCAATTAGCATAATTACAATGCATAACTGTATTATCCTCCAGTGACAAATATTCTTCCAGAAGACTGTCATTATCAACCAAAGATCTTGTGAGGTTGTTTGTACTTCATTGATGGTACTGATTCTCTATTGTTTAATTCCTGTATATTGTTGAGGCTGTTACTTTGCTTTTTTTTGAGCTGGGTCGTAGTCTTGATCGGGCTGCTAAACCTTACTAAACCTTACTAAACCTTCCTAGGCTGATATGTGACTGTATTGACGATTCTCTCTTGGGTCGCGACATTTGTGACCTTGCTTGACCTTGTGGGCTGTTGTAGATAGGGCCGTGACTTTTTGGGATTCTAGATCTGAACCATGAACACTTGTTAAATTGTTAAACTCATATGTGTCTATTTAAAGGATGTTTGGATTAAGTTGTGATAATTGTGAGACCTCTAAGTTTGAACCGTAAATTTCCTAAGGTCTGTTCATCTTATTAGAAATGGATGCAATTTTTTTAGGCCTGTTTGGAGTAGGCTATCACTGCTGGTTGTTTTGACATGTTGATATAGGTCTATAATAATGAATTAGTAGCTTCATAATAGTGATAGATCAGATCTGAAGCAGTCCCAAACTAATGTGTGTTCAAGTGGTGGTAGGGGGGTTGATTTTTTATGGCATTGAGACTCCCTGACCATTTGCTAGATGGACAGGCTGAATTTGTCTCTCATCTGTTGTTCTTAGAGTCCCTATCCTCTCTGTTCCTCATTTTTGGTCTATCAGTTCAATTATTATGGAGTCCTAAAGAATGCCAAACAGAATTCGAACCCCAATTCATCGGTAGTCTAGTATCTTGTGATTTTTCTTAGATTGTGTATTTCAATGACTGTCAAGGTCATACCTGCTTCAATTTATAAGGTATTCATATATTATGATGGATCTAGATACAAATGGGAGATAACCTAGTTGTTATGTTGAGTTGGGACTTTTATAATTATATCTAAAAGCTAAAAGCTAACAATACAAAGTGGGATCCCAAAAGTATCTCCTATAAAAAGCTAAAAGCAGAACTCAAACCTAACCCCAACTCCATATATGAATTTGAGGTTATGTTTTAGGTAAAAATAGTTTCTACATTATACTTTTTTGTTGTAACATTGATGATTTGAGCTACATTACCTTCATGCAGCTTATTTTAAGATTGATGGTTTGATATCTATCTCTTACATTGTCTCTTTCTTGTATCTGATAGGAAATGACACTGGAATTTGAGAAAGCTAGGCCAAGGAGCTATCTCTTCACATAGATAGTTTACTAACATTAAATGATAAATAACTAATTTGACAACACTTTCGCTAAGAAAGAATGGGCTCATTCAAGTACATGAAACCATGTTGGTGTTTAGCACAAATATCTTGACAAATTTTTATGATTTGTTTATTGCTTTTGTTTAAAGCATTTTGTCGATTTTTGAAGTTTGTGTGTATTTTGGTTAAATATTGTGTTAATTCCTTTGAATGATTCTAGTTCTCATTCGATGCTTGATTTAACCCTTTCTTGTAGCTTGAATCAAGGTTGGTTTTAGGATTTGAGAAAAGATTCTTTTATTAACTTTTATGTGCATGAATTAATTTTCTTCAATTTTTCAATTATTTTACGCTGACTATATATTTTCTTTGTAAATACTTATCGTTATTCAAAAAAATAAACGAGCTCTACATATCTAAGCGAAGAGAAAAATGGTCTATGCACTAGGTTCCTATGCATTGATCGTAGGATACATATTGGCACAAGACCAACATTCATCTAATGCAATAATCAATTTGCATAATTACAATGCATAATTGTATTAGCCTCCATGACCATCATTGGCTAGTGGAGGCCAAGATCGAGCATAATGTATGATTCTATGAGTTTATCAGTTTGTCAAGATTTAGGTCCCCACATGTCCGTTGGACCATTAAGGGACGAGATAACAAGTGTAGTCCCCACTTACCCTGAATCTAGTCATTGCAGTTGTGTTTCACTGACACCTTCCTGTTGTGACTTGTGAGTCTACATGTTCTATTGTTGATGATGTGATTCACATTATTTGACTAATGTTGTTATTCTTTTATTTTGACAATATTATATAAATCAATGAAAGATTCACTAGTTTTTACAATTTTTTATAATGAAGTTAAATATTCGCCAAGTTTTTACAACATTATATAATAAAATGAAAGATTCGCCAAAATTTTACAACATTATATAATAAAATAAAAGATTCGCCAAATTTTTTATATATACATATTATATTATTGATAAAATCACCTTCAACTTTTCCTATATATCGGAGAGATTCGCCCAATTTTTATACATATAATTCTAGGGGGGGTTCTTAAAATCATCCGTACACAATGCGACATAAAGCTTATTAAACGCCAACTGTAACAAACCATGGCTTAATCGTAATGTGATATAACCCTCAATAACATCACACTGAAATGTCAACATTGATAAACATCACAATGCGGCATAACCGTTGACAAATATGACAATGGGACATAACCCTTGACAAATATCACAATGTGACATAACCCTTGATGAATGTCGCTAATGTAACATAACCTGTGATAAACGTCACAATGCGACATAACGCTTATTAAACACCCACTGTAACAAACCATGGCTCAACGTCGTAATGTGATATAACCCTCGATAAAGTCATAGTGAAACGTAAACCTTGATAAACATCACAATGCGACATAACCCTTGACAAATATGACAATGTGACATAACCCTTGATGAATGTCGCTAATCTAACATAACCCATAATAAACGTCACAATGCGACATAACGCTTATTAAACGCCCATTGTAACAAACCATGGCTTAACGTCGCAATGTGATATAACCCTCGATAACATCACAGTGAAACGTAAACCTTGATAAACATCACAATGTGACATAACCCTTGATAAATATCACAATTTGACATAACCCTTGATGAATGTCGCTAATGTAACATAACCCGTGATAAATGTCACAATGTGACATAACGCTTATTAAACGCCCACTATCACATTATTAATGGCTTAATCGTAATGCAATACAACCCTCGATAACATCACACTAAAACGTCAACATTGATAAACATCACCATGCGACATAACCCTTGACAAATATGACAATGTGACATAACCCTTGACAAATATCACAATGTGACATAACCCTTGATGAATGTCGCTAATGTAACATAACTTGTGATAAACATCACAATGCGACATAAAGCTTATTAAACGCCCACTGTAACAAACCATGGCTTAAGGTCGTAATTTGATATAACCCTTGATAACGTCATACTGAAACGTAAACCTTGATAAACATCACAATGCGACATAACCCTTGACAAATATCACAATGTGACATAACCCTTGATGAATGTCGCTATTGTAACATAACCCGTGATAAATGTCATAATGCGACATAACGCTTATTAAATGCCCACTGTAACAAACCATGTGTGCTAAAAAAAATAAAGGGATGCATACTCAAACATAATCAAATGAGGAAACAATGAACTATACTTTCCTTTCTCTCTAATTTTCTCCTCCTCTAATGCATCCAATCCTCTCAATATATAGCCCTTCAATAGGCAATGAAGGGACGAGCGTCAAGCTATTCGGGACTCATTGAGGAAAAATCCATATATTTTTTCTTTTGTGCACATTTCCGAACTTGGCTATAGTAGAGCAACCTAATGAAAATAAACACCTATTTTTAAGTGATTTCTTGGATAATCAAAGTCAAATTCGAGCAAGGAGGGTCCAAAGAGTGTGCACAGGGACATGGAAGGGCACAAAAGCACAAAAACATGATCTACCAAGTGTTGTAAAAGAAATTATAACAATACTATATAGATTATTAATTATGTTTTATATTTACATATGATTTAAAATATATAATATTTATTAATACAAAAATAATTCAAACAATGTCAATCTCTAGGTTTTATAATTTATATTTATATATATAATATATATTAATGTTAATCCCATTTAAACAATATCGATCATCACTTATTGTTAAATCTCTATATAATTATAGTAATAATAATAATAATATTAGGGATGTGGTTAATACTTCCAAATCTAAGTATTAATATGAATCAAGAATCCCTACTTATATAATCAAATATTCACCAAGAACGAACGTAGCTAGAATGGTTTTTTTTTTGGTATTCCTTGTTCGATATATCTTGGATTCTGTATAGTTTTCTCAAGATATAAATCTCCCAAACAAACAAATTTAATATGCCAAATATTGTCACCGGAAATTCAATAGGGCATGTAGAGGACAAAGTAAATATGGTCATGTTTTTTTCATGCACGTAATTAACAATTAGCCTTTTTCACTGAAGAGCAATTTTAGGTATTATTTATAATTCCATACTACTGTGTTAGAAGGTGTTACAAACCTGTAATTCTAAGTCATCGATTCAGTATGTTGGTGAAGAAATGTTTTTCTAAGCTTCAAGTGATGTTCTATTGGAGATTTAAATGATCTCGAGGAGAAAGAGAGTCTGGTTTTATTGAAGCTCTGAGGATGAGGACACAAATCATACAGAACTGAACTTGAGAGTATAAACTGACGTGGTTTTATTGCGATTGATAAATGAACCTCTGTTGTGTCGAACTGTTGTGAATCTTTACCCAATAAATATTATTAAAACATTTTAATAAAAGTATTTATATAGAATGGCGTGCCCTTTCATTAATGTCGGATGCAAAGCTCAAGCAATGTCAAGACTGTATGAAACTTTTGCATTAATGATGTCATCAAATGGGCATTAATGCATCGAACGAAATTTTAGAAGTACTCCTTCCATCCATAGTTATGTAATAAATTACAAAGCATACAGAACTGAACTTGAGAGTATAAACTGAGGCGGTTTTATTGCGATTGATAAATGAACATCTGTTGTGTCGAACTGTTGTGAATATTTACCCAATAAAGATTATTAAAACATTTTAATAAAAGTATTTACCCAATAATGTTTATTAAAACATTTTAATAAAAGTATTTACCCAATAATGTTTATTAAAACATTTTAATAAAATTATTTATATAGAATGGCATGCCCTTCAATTAATGTCGGATGCAAAGCTCAAGCAATGTCAAGACTGGATGAAACTTTCGCGTTAATGATGTCATTAAATGGGCATTAATGCATCGAACGAAATTTTATAAGTACTCCTTCCATCCATAGTTATATAAGAAATTATTGAATATTTTTATAGCTTATTTTAAATAATAAATGATATATAAAATTGGGTTCACTAGGAAAATAATGTAATGATTATAAACATACCAATAATGGTACAAAATACAAGAAAAATGGGAAAATAATGTAATAAATATAATAAAAATACAAAAATAGATGGATCAGATAAACATGATTTTATTCCCAAATTAACGAAGACATAGCCAATTCATGTTGACAAAATATAAATATAGAAATTAGCGAAATCCCCAAAATGTTTCACAAAGTGAACTCGTAATAAAACCCTAAAATTGTTCACAATGTCAACGAAGTACAACTGTGTTATTATAAGATACTACTAAGCTATTGATTGTGCAGAAAAAAACTTGAATCTCTACCGGAAAATTCATGGCCCAAAAGTGTCACGTTTAAACATAGACTAAGCTTTCGCCAAATTGAAATGCGACTAAAACTCTTTCACATGAGGGGCATATGGTAAGTGTTCCCGAAGGTCTTAGAGGAGGCGACAACTTCATGGCTCTTAGATTTTCCAGCTCTTTGTGCAATTTTTTGTTCTCCTCGACAAGTAACTCACTGCACCTCTTCAAAAGCTCGTAGTCCAATTCCATTTGTTTTAGCTTCGTCCTGGAACAAATTCATACAAGAGAAAACTTTCAAAAAAATATCCGATTTAAGATAGATACAAAAATGGTTAATGAAACTGAAACAGTTACGAGTACGTTTTTGCATATCAGAGAAGCCCGCATGATTTATTGCTGAAGGAAGAAACGAATTCTTCCACGATCAGCCACACCTGGACGCGATTTCAATAACAACATTTAACTGATCTTAAACAAACCTCTAAATGAATTTAAAAGATCAGGCGATGATCAAATAAATCTCGACTGTACAAATGTCAGAATATGGTGAATCTTGACGATCCGCTCAAGCAAGTCCGGCTCCAAAAATATCAAATATAAACGCCTATCAGCGTCCTGGAACAAATTCATACAAGAGAAAACTTTCAACAAAATCTCCGATTTAAGATGGATGCAAAAATGGTTAATGAAACTAAAACGGTTACGAGTGCGTTTTTGCATATCAGAGAAGCCCGCATGATTTATTGCTGAAGGCAGAAACATATTCTTCCATGATTAGCCACACTTGGACATGATTTCAATAACAACATTTAACTGATCTTAAACAAACCTATAAATGAATTTAAAATATCAAACGATGATCAAATAAATCCCGACTGTACAAATGTCAGAATATGGTGAATCTTGACGATCCGCTCAAGCAAGTCCGGCTCCCAAAATACCAAATATAAATTCCTATTGACGTAATAATATTTTTAGTTAAATATACAACGATATATATAACATTTATATAGATTTAAACATATACAATATTTTTAATGAAATATTAAATATCAACCATTAAATTTTAAACTTAAAAAAAATATTTTTTTAACATATTTTTTATTACCAAAATTACTCTTTAAAAACACAAAAAGATAGTGCCCTTAGTATAAGAGAGAAAACAGTTATTAATTATTTTAAGAAGAAAGTAAATAATATTTATCACTATTTACATTGGAATTAATTAATTAATGTTTGAATTGTGTTAGGGTTAACTTTGACTCCTGAATGAGCAAGCATGTAAGTGATTTTGGGCACATGGTTTTGGTAACCAATAAATGAGCAAGGATGTAGGTGGTTTTGGGCACATGGTTTTGGTAACCAATAAATCTAGTGTTGCTATTATAATTGCATATTTATTTTGCTTGGCATATTTTTATTCCTATTAAATTGATTTACTAAGTATGAAATTGAAAGGTATTTATTTTATAGTGTTTTAATAAATAATTTTTTTTTTTAAATTATTTTTCAAAGTTAACCCGTATTCATATTGCACATACATTGAATATTCAACAAATTATAATTTGTTCGAAATTTACGTACACAAAAGGCCAATACGACCGAATTATGCTACTATACTCTGCTATGGTACGATTTTGCTCTTCTGATTGTATAAGGTTTTCTTGCTTAAGAAAGATATGAATCATGTTCTGCTATTTTTATGTCCACTTTAGTTTATGGAATATGCTCTACATACATTGGACACAATTCATAAGTTATCACCAGTTCGTGATTGCGGTGTATATATCATCTCCTCACAATTGTATTTTTTCCAATGTATGAACAAAAAGAATTTCTGCTAAAGATTCATATATTGCACGCGTGGGAGGACGCTCAGAGTTTGCTTTGGGCTCTCACTATAACAAGGTTGAGGTGTTCATTCTTTTATGATATAAATTCGTACTCGGTTGGTAGTTAAACTTTGGAAAATATTAAAAACTCTCAAATATTTGGAACTTATAATAACTTTTAAAACATTAACCTTTGTTTCATGAACATAAACTAAATTGAAAACTATCATGATCAAGAGGACTCGATAGAAAGTTAAATTTTCAATTGCGTTATAAGTTAAAAATAGAGTTATTAAGGCACAAGTTGAAACACAATCAATAAATCTTTATTTATAGCACATTAAAAACTACCATGAGCTGATGAAGAGGACTCAAAAGAAAGTTCAATTTTCAATCACATTATAACTTAAAATAGAGCTATTAAGGCACGAGTTGAAACACAATCGGTAAATCTTTATTTACAGCACATTAGGAAACTTCTACAACCAACTTCTACACACCTAAGAGATGCTTATGTTTGTTGATTTATTTTTAACTTCATAAGATATTTTGATGTATATTATCACTGTATGTTTTTTTACCCCCATCGCAGATATGTTTGCATCCTTTAGGGATGTCATTATTGTGTAAGGACCTTGAGATACAACCTCCATTGTAAGTTGGGGAAATAATCCCCAGTATAACATCATATAATGTATTTTTGGAGTCTCTATAGGAGAATTCATCCCTGTTAAGGTAAGAGTTCAACATTGATGATGTATTAGGTCAAGCACTTGAATAGTATAAATAGGGAGAAACCCTCCCTCAGTTATGCATACTCACACTCACTCAAATTCGCATGAGGAGAGAGAGAGTGACAAGGAGGAGAGATAGATGGTTGTAGAATACTTTTTATTGGTTTTGTTTATCTTGTGATGCAGCCTTTGTGACATAGCTATTCTAAGGAAGTTTGTGAGGTTTTCTCCGTTATGGTTTCCTTGATGAAAATATGTGTTTCTTGTTTGTCTGCTTTATCTTGTGTATCTTGATGTACTTGTTATTCTTTCAGATAAAAGTCTTGATCAAGATAATTATATTAGAAAAAATAACATGGTATGAGAGCCTCTTTGAAGGAAGGAATTGTGCAACAACGAAAACTAGGGCTTCGTAGTTCAAGGTCTTCTATCCACAGATCATAAAGAAAACATGGATAGGATAACTCACCCTAGAGGGGTGCATATTTTGGTGGAAGAAGAATCATATTTAAATAAGTTTCATTTGTGACCTTGGCACTTGTGTTAAGAGAAACTAGAGCATCAATTTTTGGAGGCTTCCCACCTCAATCTTCAAAAAAGGACCTTGCTGAGCAACTTGCCTCAAGGAGGTACATCTTTCTGTCCAAACAAAATTTACAAACTCCAAGTTTGGAAAATTAGGGTTTCTATGATAAACCTTAGGTCACCCATCTTTGGAACTAGGTCATACACTTTAAAACAGTAAGATCTAAATCTTTTCTATTTACATTTGAGGTTCTCATTTGAAAAGATGACTCACCATACTAAACTTGAGGACAATATTGGAGGATTTGATAACTTTTGAGCATGGAAGTACAAAATATCCTTGATCCTTAAAGACAATGATTTGGATCAGTACATTAGTGGAGAAGTTTCAAAGCTAGAGGGAGATGAGGCTAAAACTACTCATAAGAAGAAATTGATTAAGTCCAAGAGAATCATTGCTAATTCTATTAAGGATCATCTCATCCCCCATGTGTCATACTTCAAGACACCAAAGGTGGTATTTGATGCTTTGAAAAATATGTTTGAAGGAAAGAACATCAATAAGAAGATGAAAATGAGGAACCCGCTGAAGAATGTGAAGATACAAAAATCAGAGACTATACAGTCCTACTTCACAAGGGTTTCTCTAATCAAGGAACAACTTGAAGTAGTTAAAGAGAATGTAGAAGAATGATAAATTGTGATGACTAGCTTTAATGGCCTCCCAAGATCATGGGATTCATTCATTCAAGGGATATGTGCAAGAAGGAAGCTGACCTGTTTCAGACATCTTTGAGAAGAATGCACATAAGAAGAATCTTGGATCATAACAAGAGAAGAGAAGATGGGAGCAACTGAATATCAAGCTCTCACAACCCACACCATAAATAACTACAAGAAGAAGGAGAACTGCCATCACAAGAAGAAGAAGGACAAGAAACAAAATAAGTTTAGAAAATATCCTTCCAACATTCAATGTTACACTTGTGATGAAAAGGGATGCTTTTCAAGAGACCGTCCTGACAAAAGGATAAGACACATGCTCACACTGTCGAAGAGGATGAACCAAAAAAAAAATATTCATAAGAGAGAAGGATGATTCAGATGAAGAGTATGTGCTAATTTCAGCACTCATGTGCACTATCTCACATGGAATCAATGATTGGACTATGGATAGTGGTGCATCTAAGCACATGGTGAGATACAAAGAATCATTCATCAATGCGTCTGAGCATGAGTCACCTCACAAGGTGAAACTTGGGGATGATTACCAATACCCCATAAAAGGAAGTGGAGAAGATTCATACAAGCTAGACTCCAGAAAATATTTAAAGATGAAGGATGTGTTGTATGTTCCAATATTGAAGAAGAATCTTCTCTCTATCTCTGCACTAGATGCAAAGGGAATGAGATTTTCATTTGTTGATGGCCAAGTTCTATTGTGTCCTAAAGGAAATACAATCGATGATGCAACAGTGATTGGAGAACAAGATGGAGGCTTGTACAAACTAAAGGGACAACATGGACAAGAATTGGTTCATGAGTCAATAGAACCAAGTGAACTATGCCACTGAAGGATTGCACATGTGAATTATAGAGCACTACGAATTGCAAGAAAAGCAGTCTCAAGAATTCTAGAAATCCAGGAAAAGCATGAAGTCATTTGCAAAGGATGTGCACAAGGAAATAATGCAAAGAATACATTACATGACAATGAAATTAAAGCTAAAGGAATACTGGAGATAGTAAACTTAGATGTATGTGGGCCCATGTCTTCCAGCTCACTTACCGGGTATGTTTACTATGTTTCCTTTATAGATGATTTCTCACGTAATACTTGGATATATTTATTGAAATGGAAAAGATGAAGTATTCTGTAAAAAATTCAAATCCTTGGTCGAGAACCACATTGAAAGGAAGATCAAGACTATGCGGTCAGATAATGGCAGAGAGTTTACCTTAGAGGAATTCAAGGACTATGCAGAGAGTCTAGGGTTAAGAGGGAGTTGAGCACTCCATACAATCTTCAATAGAATGTTGTTGTGAAATGAAAGAACTGAACCATAATGGAAGCAATGAAAGAAATGCTACATGACTAGGATCTTTCAATACACCTTTGGGTGGAAGCAGCAAGGACAACTATGTATGCACATAAATATAATCCTCATTAAGTACATGACAACAAAAATATTGAAGAGGCTTTCTCAAAAGAGAAACTAGAACTCATCCATCTGAGAATATTTGGCCTTCTAGTGTACATACATATCCCAAAGGAGAAGAGGACCAAGCTCAATACTTCTGGGAGGAAGGGAATATTTGTAGGATACAATGATACATCAAAGGTATACCAAATATACTTCCTAGGATTAATGAATATTGACATCAGTAGAGATGTAACCTTTGATGAGGAATCAACATACATCAGATCCAGGAGGATACCTATTGAAGAGGTCAAGGAACCTAAAATAACGAGAGTACGATATACGACAATGGAATTGGAAATTCCAGAAGACAATGAAGATCATGACATGGAAGAAACACAAGAGCATGTAGAGACAATTCATGATCAGAACTCTCACAAGATTAAACCAACATGGGCACATAATCTCATACAATATGCATAAAGGTATGGTTCTCTAGAAGGGATGCATAGAAAAAGGAAAATGCCAAAACCTTACAACAACTACGTTTCCTTGCTGTGTGACATAATTGACAAGGAACCTTCAAATTATGAAGGGGCTATAGAAAAGAAAGAATGGAAGGATACCATGATTGAGGAATATTAGTTGATTATGCAGAATGATGTATGATATATAGTTCCCATACTAGAAAGGAAGTTTGTTGTGACTTCAAAGTGGATCTACAAGATAAAGCATGCGGTAGATGGTAGCATTGACAAACATAAGGCAAGATTCGTGGCATGAGGATTCTCATAGAAAGAAGGCATAGACTATGAGGAGACATTTGCACCCATAGAAAGGTACACTTCCATTAGATATATACTTGCATTTGATGTAGTTATGATATGGAAGGTACACTAGATGGATGACAAGACAACATTATTGAATGGTGTAGTCAAGAAGGAGGTGTACCTAGAACAACCACTGGGATTCGAGACACATGATAGTAAAAATCATGTGTGCAAATTGAAGAATTTCTTGTATGGACTAAAATAGGCACCCAGGACATGGTACAGAAGGATGATTATATTCTTTATGAGCCTCGGATTTACTAAGAATAAAGAGGACCCCAGACTTTAATTCAAGGTTGAAGGAAGAATACGAGTGATTCTCCTGCTATATGTCGATGACATGTTCTATATAGGAGAGGATGAAATTATTGAAGATGAAAAGAAGAGACTCACTACAGAGTTTGAGATGACATACCTAGGGATGATGCACTACTTCTTAGGAATGAAGGTGTCGCAGAGTGTAGATGGGATTTTCCTTGGTCAAGGAAAGTATGCAGTGGAGATATTGAAGATATTTAGAATGCTGGACTACAAGGAAATAGCCACACCTATGGCATCGAACTTAAAGCTTCTATGTGATGATTCATCAGAGTCATTTGATGCCACTATATATAGTCAAATGAGTGTCTCGTTGATGTAACTGACAAATACGATACCAGACATATGCTTTGTTGTGAACACCCTGATCCAGTTCCTGATGGATCCAGGACATGTTCACCCGGTTGCTACAAAGCATGTATTGAGGTACCTTAAGGGTACAATGGATTATAGGCTCAAGTATGATGTGAATCAAAATATTAAATTGTGTGGTTATGACCCTGATTCGGATTGGGAAGGTAGCACCACTGATAGGAAGAGCACTTCGGGTTGTTGTTTTAGTTTGGGATTTGTCATGATCTCCTAGTTTATAAGGAATCAATCTTGTGTGGCATTAAGTTTATCCGAGGAAGAGTATGTTTCTTGGTCAGCTACTTGTGAGGAAGTCGGGATGCATAATATATTGTCTGATTTGTTTGATATCCAATTAAAAGTGACTTGTATCTTCTGTGACAATTAGAGTTGTGTGAAACTGTCAAAGAACCCAATGTTCCATGACAAGTCAAAGCACAAAGAGACAAAGTTACACTATATCAGGGATATGGTACAGATAGGAGAAGTAAAGATCCAGTACATGGAAACAGATGAGTAGATAGAAAATGTAATGACTAAGCCTCTAGCCAGAGTGAAGTTCAAGTACTTCATAGAAAGACTTTGTGTGATCCATAGTGAGACCCCTCGAAAGAGGGAGTGATGATTTCTAGCATAGCTCAAAAGATACAGGTTGTCTTGGTGACATGATCATTCCTGTAGGTTGTCCTCAGATGTAATCAACCTTGGTTAAGCATGAAGGTCATCCTGGGACATAATCAGTCCCAATATGCTAGAGATGAAAAGAGACCAAAAGATAGAGATGCAAGAGATGTCACATGGGAAATGAGACAGGTTGTTCGAGCAAAAAAAATCCTGGCGTAGTATGTATATTTCTCGGATGTAATTAGTCCTGTAGGTTTTCCTTGGATGTAATAAATCCTCGAGAAGATCATAGGTTATCCTTGGATGTAATCAGTATTGGTAGAAGTTATCTAAAGTGTAAAATATCTTGTCATGGTACACAAGTTGTTCGAATGTAATAAGTGTTCTGGGTTGTTCGGAGTGTAAAAGGGGTCCTGGCATGGTACGCAGGTTCCTCGAGGGTAATAAGTCCTGGAATATTGTTCGAACAGAAAATATCTTGGATACAAATTGTTCAGATTTGACAAGTCCTTAAGGTTCACCTAGAACATAAAATTCTTGGCGTGGTACGTAGATTGTTTGGTCATAATCGATCCTTGTATGTGTGTGTTCCCATGTTGGAGATGATGAGGTCACAAGGCACTTGGTGTGCACCTGGGAAGTTTTCCTATGTTGGTATATGCAGGTTGATCGTAGAAATATGAAATGCACTTGGTGTGATCCTAGGAAATTCTCGCATAGTGGAATTTGTAGATTTTCTTGATGACGTGAAAGATCTTGGCATACTCCTATGTTGGTAGAAGGTAGGTGGTTTGAATCTGGGTTATTGTCTGTCTGTTTTATCTTTTTTGTACAGGACAAACAGATGATCTAGATATGACAAGATGATGGTAGGAGGTGTAGGTTATTGCAGTGGAAATGTAAATAATGGTCCTAGGTTGCACCTACACGATGGATTTATTGCTGATATGATGACGACCTGGATGAGGACTAGGACTACACCCAACATGAGAACTGGGTGGCTCTGTAGAAACTTCCGATGATAGATAGTAGTATTTAACGATGGAAAATATGATGACTATTGCAACAACTATGATGATGACTTTGTGATGATGACTAGAGTAGATGTGTTGATGACTATGTAGAGAGATAATACCTTCCTATTTAAGAGGCATTTTTGATGTATTTGTAAATTCAGAAGATGTTATGATGTATATTATCACTATATGTTGTTTGTACCCCCATCAGAGATGTGCTTTCCTGCTTTTGGGATGTCATTATTGTTTATGGATATTGAGGTACAACCTTTGTTGTAAGTCAGGGAAATAATACCCATCATAACATCATGTAATGTATTTTTGGATTTTCTCTAGGAGAAGTCAGCCCTGTCATGTATCAGGTCAGTCACTTGAAGAGTATAAATAGGGAGGCACCCTATCTCATTTATACACACTCATGCTCACTCAAGTTAGCATGATGGGAGAGAGAGTGACAAGGAGGAGAGATAGATAGCTGCATAAGACTTCTTCTTATTGGTTTTTTTCATCTTGTGATACAATATTTGTGACTAAACTGCTTAGGAATTTTGCGGGGTTTTCTCCTTTATGGTTTCCCCAGTGAAAATCTTTGTGTCTTGTGTATCTTCTCTATCTTGTGTATCTTGTTGTAATTTTTATTCTTTCAGATAAAGATCCTAATCAAGCTAATTAGATTAGAAAAACTAACAATGTTTCCATCCATGTGAATCTCTGATATTTCTCCATGAAATAAAGGATCTTCACATATCTTTATGGTTACAAATATCTACCGTTTGATCTCCTTTTGGATCTACTACGCCATGTTCTCAAACTCCTATTGTATCATCATTACCAATGCCTTCCATTGTATCTAAAGTATGATTCTTTTGTTTTTATTTTAAAATATATTTAGATCGATGCTTTAGACAATGTGAAAAGCTTAGAAATGGTGGAAAAAAGGTTGATAGAGGGACTGATAGACAATACAAGTGATTATTGTATTTACTTTTAGATCAATCATATGCTTCTATAAGACAAATGAAAGAGATTGTTTTCATACCTTGATGTAATCTATGTGTATGAAGAAAAAGGATTGGTTTTGTAAATGTGATTTGATTGGAATTTGAATCTATCGAGTCTTGTCCATCTTCAACGCTCATTTACAATAATTAGCTACAAGGCCAACGAAGCCATGATCGAATCAGCTGAAGAACATAATGTAAATGATCTTCCAAACTTAGAATTTAATGAAATTTATTCTCTATTACATCTCTCATTTTGATGAAAAAAACAATAATGATATCCCTTGAATCCATCTACGAGATCAAGCATAAACATCACTTATCAAGTCAATCCACCATGTCCCTCGATTTAAAAATAAATCTAACTTTCATACCAATAGATATACTATCTGATCCATCAAGAGATTTCATCCCAATCATTATTCCCATGGATTAAACATAATTAGATATTTAATACTCGCATCCTCCTAACCACAAAATTTGTGAACGACAATGGGATGCGTGCTAGATATAGCCATATCTGAATGGAAAAGAATTCGAAAATTCATTATGTCCCTTGCTATGAAATTGTGAATCTTTTATGCTATTGTTTTTTGTTTTACAATTCATTTTACAATGTATATGCAAACATTGCATTTTATTCCATCCTCTTATTGAGGCAATTACTTTTTCATATTGGTATCTCTCACACCCTAATATAAATTGATGAAACCTACATGCTTTTTGTTTCATTTCCTAACAATGTCCTAACACCAATTAGCCGTTACAATTTCGATTGACGGTAAGTTCATCGGGGATGCAAGGATTTGTGTAAATGACTTATGCAATCGATGCATTATCTAGACGTCTTATTGATGCATTGCATGTAGGGACCAGTGGAATCATACATGAAAAATATGTTGCGATATGCAAATTATCAAAAATGATTTGAAATGCAACCTATGTTGGGATATGCACATCGTTAAAAATGATTTTAACATGAATGATGGGGATCATTGCACCAGGAAATATGTGTTTGGAGATCACCTAGGGATACCTTAAAAACCATAAGTGATCACTAATATTTTCATTTGGTTTTTTTGCAGGAAAATATGAAAGCAACTCTATTGTCCCAACCTAATTTCATGGTCTTCGGTGCAATTTAATGCTCTCTTGGTTCCATGTTCAATGGGTGACTTGGCCTAGGCAATTAGTCGCTTAGAGAGGTTTTTTTTTAATCCCGGTGTAAAGGGTAGATAGATCCCTATCAATGGGGTTTGGATACCATCCATCCATTCAATTTATGAGAATGTAATGGATCTGTGGACTTAAGTACCACCTCTCTAATATTTGAAATGGTAGTCCCCACAATAGAGGTGATTCAATAAAAATTTGTTAAAGCACAATCTTTAGGTTTTCTCATTGAATACTGATATTCTATATTTAGCCTTGTATGATTTAATTTTGCATGCAATATTGTGTTTTATTTTTTTGTATGAATTGTAAATATGGTAGTGTATATTGTGTTATGATTCATAAAATTTTTTATCGACATTTGACTAAAAATTTTGGTGTTTTTGCATAAATTACTATTATTGTACACATAATAATTATCATGTTAAGAAAATATTTGAGCTTGTATGTCTTCCTCTGTCAAAGAAGATGGCCTCTTCCTCCCTATGGAAGGCCCTTTTTGAGCCAAATCCAAGTATGTTGGGAATATGGATTAATCTGTGTGCATGGATGATTGTTTTGCACAGGACTTCGAACTCCATTATTAAACCCTTGTGCAAACTTCGATGGATAGTTATTCGTTACTAGCGCACCCTCAATGGTGTCAACTATTTAGGAAATGGATGGACGAATGGGCAGGGTAAGGGAACGGGGTGTTCACTGATTGAAACCATGCCATAGCACCTTCTTTCATGGGATATTAAAGAATACCCCTAATTTCACTAAATATTGATAATTACCTACAAAAATCATTTTCTTAAGCCCCCTCCCAATACATATTTCCAATTTAAAAAACCCTATTTTTACGATATATTCCTAGAAACCTCTTTTTATACCCTGCCAATACTTATAAACCCCCATGACATACTCCCCACCCCCCAATACCTACAATATATTGACCTTATTTTTCATAATTAAAACCCCCCTTTATGAATGAACGTGATAAGATATTGCTCAACAAGGTGAATCCCCCGTGGGTAAGGGCGAGTGCTTCTGGCCAACCCATTCATTTTGCTAGGAATAATCGATGTAGGGAAGGTATATTATTATTAACCACCACTTACCGTATCTTGTAATTACATACCAGAGCTATTTTCTTTATGTTATGCAGGTATCCATTCTTCATATCATATATGATAAGCATAAAAGTCTAATTATCAAATTCTAACTAGTAGCGTTATTGTTTGTGGTAAGAATGCTTCCTATCACAAAAATTTAAAGCCCAATACAATGGACCATTTAAGACTTGAATGCATTTTTGCAAGGGATATTTCTTGGTTTTAAAGTGCATTTTAGAGATAAAATCTACAATTCACTAATTGTGTGCATATTTCGCTTTACAAATGTATTTCTAGGATTTGTGCATCCTTTCCTATGGCAATGAAATGCTCTATGTGTTGAACAAATCACATCATATGTAGGTATGATGTTCAATTTCATGGCAAAAAAGGGTACATCTTGATAGAAAAGGGTATTATGTTCAATTTCATGGCAGGTATTTAATTGAGCTGTTTATTTTCTTTATTTGGTAGTGTTTAGTTTTATGTACAATGTTGTCTTTTCATTATAGTTTGTTGTTGCTTAATTCCTATGTATATCTAGAACTGAAAAATGTGGAACTATATTTTGTAAACATAAGATAAATACAACTGTTACACACTTGAGCATGCCTCTTTTCCATTACCTTTTCTATGTAAATACTCCTTTGCTTCATTAGTATATGGAGCTGATTTTTGGAGCTCTAATACTTGAATAAATCACCCAGCGTTGAGCTAAAGGAATCCCATCTGAAGCATAATCATGAACAACAACAATACTATTGATGTAATTGCAACTTTGGAATGTATTCACTTGTATTTCTTATGTATTGTAACCCGATATTTATTCCGAGATGTATTTGTAATGTACTTGAGTCATGTCATGCCCTGATGTTCCTATCGAGAGGTTCTATAATGTAAACAAGTCATGTCAAGTCATTGTGGGTAACCCTCCTATTGGTTAAGGGTTAAAGTCCTCGCAGTTCCGGATAACTAAGGTTATTATACTCACCTAGTGAAGTCGGCCCTAGTTGGGTTTAATCAAGTCAGGAATTAGTATAAATAGAGAGTTAGCCTCTCTATTTAACACACACTCACTCACACTGAGTTGTAATGCATAACTAAGGAAGAAGAAGACACTGGGGCAAGGAAGAAAGAGGTTACTGCTTTCGGGAGATCATCTTACTGTTTTGGGGTTTTACTTTTGGTGTTGATTCTATCTTTGAGGAAGCTGCGGGGTTTTCTCCATTTATGGTTTCCCTGAGGAAAAACACTGTGTTCATTGTCTCTTGTGTTTGATTGTTGTGATTTTTATTCTCTCAGTTAAAGATCCTAATATAATGCTAGCTTAATGTTAAAAATCTAACATGGTATCAGAGCTAACCTGAGAAGAAGACATTGTGCAGCTATGGGAACTAGGGATTCCTACTTTGTGGATCTCTCTCCACATATTTTTAGCAAAATAATGTTGGAATAACTCTCCTCCTTAGGGCGCATCTTTCTATCGAAGTAGAATCCAATTATGAGGTTTTTCAATTTTAGTCAAGTTGGGAATTAGTATAAATAGAGAGCTAGCCTCTCTATTTAACACACACTCAGTTGTAGCACATAGCTGAGGAAGAAGAAGACACTGGGGCAAGGAAGAAATAGGTTACTGATGTCGAGAGATCATCTTACTGTTTTGGGGTTTTACTTTTGGCACTGATTCTATCTCTGAGGAAGTTGCGGGGTTTTCTCCATTTATAGTTTCCTCGAGAAAAAACACTGTGTTCATTGTCTCTTGTGTTTGATTGGTGTGCTTGTTATTATCTCAGTTAAAGATTCTAATATAATGCTAGCTTAATGTTAAAAATCTAACAAATACAATCTCCACTAACAACCTTCACAACCTAAAAAGATTCTAGATGTTCAACACATAAAAATACGCACTTGTGCTCTACTTCACATCAAGAGAAAACCAAAATTATTTTAATAAGACGGAGGTGAAACATAATTAATCCAGTTATTCAAGTGATATTTCTCTCCTTGGAGCTCGAAATTATTTAGGTGGCTTTGGGCATCCCCCTTTGTCATACTACATAAATACACATTTCCATTTATGACAACAAGTAGTAGTTATTTTGAAGCCAAAGCCAAAATAGATTAAAACTCAGTAAACTTACGCATACAATGTTGATGTATTTGTAACTTCGGAATGTATTCATCTATGTATCTTATGTATTGTAACCTGATGTTTATTCTGAGATGTATCTATTATGTAATTGAGTCATGTTGTCATGCCCCGATGTTCCGATCGGGAGAATCAATAATGTAAACAAGTCATGTCAAGTCATAGTGGGTAACCATTCAATTGTCTAAGGGTTAAAGTCCCCGCAGTTCCGGGGCACTAGGGTTATTAGACTCTCCAAGTAGAGGTTGGCCCTAGTAGGGTTTTAGTCATGTCACGATTAGTATAAATAGAGAGCTAGAGTCTTTATTTAGTACACATCACTCACACACTCAAGTGTAGCACATAGTTGAGGAAGGATAAGACACTGGGGCTAGAAAAGAAGAAGATTACTACTATCGGGAGTGCATCTTACTGTTTTGGGTTTTACCTTTTGTGCTAATTCTATCTCTGAGGAAGTTGCGGGGTTTTATCCATTTATGGTTTCCCCAATGAAAAACACTATGTTCATTGTCTCTTGTGTTTGATTGCTGTACTTGTTGTTCTCTCAGTAAATATCCTAACATAATGCTAGCTTGAATGTTGAAAAACTAAAATGGCATCAGAGCTAACCTGAGAAGAAGACATTGTGCAGCTATAGGAACTAGGGCTTCCTAGTTTTTAGATCTTCCTCCATATATTTTCAGCAAAAGTAAGGTGGAATAACTCTCCTCCTTAGGGTGCATCTTTCTGTCGAAGCAGAATCCAATTCTGAGGTTTTTCAGTTTTGGACCTGTCACTACTATCGAAAATTAGGGCTTTTCACAGAAGAGGAATTTTTCAATGAGCCTAGGCCTGGATTGATCTCCTTCCCAAAAATGAAGTTAGGGAAAAATTTCAAGACATTTGGGTGGATAGAACTCTGGAAAAGAAAAACCCTAATTTGCTCCTGAACTAGCTCTACAAGATTTCAGCTCAAGTTTTAGATCCAACATCTTGACCCTAGTAAGATCTAAAATCTTATATATTTCTAGTTGAGATTCTCAGTTAATATTTCTCATCATACCAAGCTTGATGAAAAGCTTGAGGGAGTTGATAACTTCCAATCTTGGAAGTATAGGATCTCCCTCGTCCTGGAAGAGAATGAGCTAGACTCCTACATGCATGAGGAGGTTCTAGTTCCAGAGGGAGATGAGGCTAAGGCCTTGCATAATAATAAGTTGGTTATGGAAAAGTGGATCATTGCTAATTCTATAAGGGATCACCTTATCCCATAGGTGTCCTCTCTCAAGACACCTAAAGCTATGTTTGATGCCCTAACCAAATTGTTTGAAGGGAAGAACATAAACCGAAAGATGACTCTAAGAAACCAACTGAATAATGTGAATATTCAGAATGCAGAAACAATCCAGTCTTAATTCACAAGATTTTATCAAATCAAAGAACAACTAGAAGCAGTTGATGAAGAAGTGGAAAATGCAGAAATTGTGATGACTACCTTGAATGGCCTTCCTAGGTCATGGGATTCTTCCATCCAAGGAATCTGTGCTAGAAAGAAGTTAGTCAAGTTCAACAGACTATGGGAAGAGTGCTCTCAAGAAGAAGCTTAGATAGCAGCTCAAGAAGAGAAGATGGGAAGTGAAGATCAAACTCTCACGGTACACTCCAAGTCTCACTCCAAGTCAACAAGAAAGAAAACTCATCACTTCAGAGGTAAGCACTCTCACAAAGATAACACTAGAAGAGATTTATCTAGGATCATATGTTATACATGTGATGAAGAAGAACATTATGCAAGGAATTGTGCTAAGAAACCAAAGCCAACAAATAAGAGCAACAAAAGAAGACATCATGCTCATGCTGCAGAGGATGATGAACCGTCCAAGAAAAGATCCAGATATGAAAGTGAAGATTCTTCAAGCAAGGATGAATATGTTTTGATCTCTGCTCTCACAGGAAACATTACTCATGGAAGTGGTGATTGGCTAATAGAAAATGGGGCTTATAAACACATGACTGGATTCAAGGAATCCTTTGTGAGCCTGTTAGAACATGAATCATCTCACAAGTTGAAGCTAGGAGATGACTACCAATATCCAGTAAAAGGTAGTGGGAAATCTTCCTATAAGCTAGACTCTGGAAAGTCTCTAACAATGAATGAAGTATTGTTTGTGCTAGGAATCAAAAAGAATCTCCTTTCCATATCAGCATTATATGCAAAAGGAATGCGGGTTGCATTCATAGATGGTCAAGTCATCATATGGCCAAAAGGAAAGACTATTGATGATGCGGTAGTGATTGGAGAACAAGAAGGAGGATTGTACAAATTGAAGCGCCATCTTGAACAAGCCTTGGTCCATGAAACAGTAGAGCCAAGTGAAATTTGGCATAGAATGCTTGCACATGTGCATTACAGAGCACTACCTATTGTAAGCAAAGCTGTTGAAGGTCTTCTAGAAATCCAAACAAAACATGATGGGGTCTGCAAAGGAAAGAATACAAAGAAGACATTTCCAAGCAGCGAAAGCAAAGCAAAAGGAATCTTGGAAATCATCCACTCCGATGTATGCGGTCCTATGTCATCAAACTCTCTAAGCAGGTATGCATATTATGTTTCTTTCATTGATGACTTTTCTAGGAAGACATGGTTTACTTCATGAAGAACAAAGACGAAGTATTCAGTAAGTTCAAGGAATTCAAATCCTTGATCGAAAACCATACTAAAAATAAGATCACGACCTTTCGATCAGATAATGGCGGAGAATTCACTTCAAATGAATTCAAAGAGCTTTGCAAAGAATCAGGGATTAAGAGGGAGTTGTCCACTCCTTACAGTCCACAACAGAATGGGATTGCAGAACGGAAGAACATAACTATCATGGAAGCTGCAAAAGTAATGCTTCATGATCAAGACCTTCCTATGCATCTTTGGGCAGAAGCTGCCAGAACAGCGGTGTATGTATAGAACCGTACTCCACATAGAGTACTCAAGAACAAGACTCCTGAAGAATTCTTCTCCAGCAAGAAACCAAAAGTCATCCATCTCAGAATATTCGGCTGTCCTGTGTACATCCACATTCCAAAAGAAAAGATGGCTAAATTAGATCCTTCAGGAAAGAAGGGTATATTTGTGGGATACTCTGTAAGCTCGAAAGCTTACATAATATATTTCCCAGGATACAAGAAGATTGACATCAACAGGGATGTAACATTTGATGAAGACACAGCTTACAACAAATCCAGAAAGAGACCTGTTGAAGAACGTGAAGAACGTGAAGCACCCAGAATTCATGATACAACCATGAATGAAGAAACTCAAGAAGAAGATCGAGAATTTGAATAACCACAAAGACCTGTAGATCCACCTCTGTAGAAGAATCCTCATAAGAGGAAACCTGCTTGGGTACGAGAACTTATCCAAGGTGCGGAAATATATGGGGCTCCAGAAGAGAATCATAGAGAAAGAAAGAGGACTAGATCCTACTCTAGGTATGTAGCTTTACTATGTGATTTCATTGGTAAAGAACCTTCCAGTTATGAAGAAGCGGCAGAACAGAAAGAATGGAAGGATTCTATGATAGAAGAATACCAATTGATCATGAAGAATGATGTTTGGGATGTTGTCCCAAGACCAGATGGGAATTCAATTGTAACTTCCAAATGGATCTAGAAGATCAAACATGCTGCAGACGATAGCATTGAAAAATACAAGGCAAGATTTGTGGCTCTGGGTTTCTCTCAAAAAGAAGGAATAGATTATGAAGAAACCTTTGCTCTTGTAGCCAGATACACTTCCATCAGATCAGTACTTGCTCTGGCTATAGTGATGAAATGGAAGATACACCAGATGGATGTCAAGACTGATTTCTTAAATGGTGTATTGGAAGAGGAAGTGTATGTAGAACATCCACTTGGTTTTGAGACACATGAAAGGAAGTCTCATGTCTGTAGATTGAAGAAAGCCTTGTACGGTTTGAAATAGGCACCCAGGACCTGGTATGGTAGAATTGACAGCTTTCTATCTAGTTTGAGCTTTACAAAGAGTAAAGAAGATTCCAACCTTTACTACAAGGTTGAAGATGGCAACCCACTGATGCTTCTACTATATGTAGATGATCTGTTTGTAATAGGTATGGATGGGTTGATTGCTGATACGAAGAGAAAGCTTTCTGCCAAGTTTGAGATGAAGGACTTGGGTATGATGCATTATTTTCTAGGTATGGAGATGTGGCAGAGTGCAGATGGAATCTTCCTTGGACAAGGGAAGTATGTAGTAGAGATCTTGAAGAGGTTTGAGATGATGGACTACAAGACTATGGTGAGAGGATTGGTTCCTTCCATGACAGATGTGAGTGTTTTCCATTCTATCGAGTAGGACAAATGTAAGGGCAAGTGCCATTCTGGGAATGGAGGTACCTGGTCAGTTATTAGGAACACTCAGTCCGGGACTGAGAGAGCCATTCTGACGAGTAGGTTAGATGTAAGGGCTGAACCATTCTGTATTGGCTAAAGGATTAGGTTCCTCCCATGTCAGATGTGAGTGTTGGCCATTCTGTCGAGTAGGACAGATGTAAGGGAAACTACCACTCTCCTGGAGAGTGGAGGAACCTGGCCCGTTACCAGGTAGCTCAGTCTAGGACTGGGGGGCATTCTGACGAGGGTGTAGGATTTAGTTCCTACTAGGTCAGATGTGAGTGCATGCCATTCTGATGAGGGGGTAGGATTTGGTTCCTACCAGGTCAGATGTAAGTTCAAATCCTTTCCATCATTGTGAGCAAGATGCAATTTCAGCCTGGATGAAAGTATGGAAATATTTCATCACTGTGACTAGGATGTGTTCCCGCCTGGATGGATGTAAGTGCAGAAATATTCTATCACTGTGAGCAGAATGCGATTCTAGCATGGATGAAAGTATGGAAATCCTTCATCACTGTGAGTAGGATGTGTTCCCTCCTAGATAGAGCTATGGAAATCTTCCATCATTGTGAGCAGGATGTGATTCCCGCCTGGATAAAAGTATGAAGTTCTTTCATCACTGTGAGTAGGATGTGTTCTCGCCTGGATGGAAGAGAGTACTATGCCTTTTTGATGAGTAGGTCAGATATAAGTGCTGAAGCCTTTTAACAGATGATAGTGATGTCCTGTCATGCTGGTGAATGTGATTGTTGGGCCTTTTTGATGTGATTGTAGGTTTCTACATGATCAGGTGTGAGTGTTGGGCATGCCTTTTTGACAAGTGGGTCAAATGTAAGTGTTGGGCGAAGACCTACATGATGGCTAGGCCTACAACCAGCATGAAAGAATGATGGCTCTGTAGAACTTTCTATGACAAGAAGAATCATGAGATAGCACATATGATGATGACCAGATGAGATCTAGATCGAGCTATGATCTAGATCCAGTTATGATGACTCCAAGAGATCCAGATCGAGTGATGATACAGATCTAGTAGTGATGATCCAGATCGAGTGATGATCTAGATCCAGCCATGATGATCTAGATCTAGAGATGATCGATATCCAGTGATGATGTCCCATGATGATCTAGATCGAGATATTATCTAGATACAGTGATGATGTCCCATGATGATCCAGATTGAGAGATGATCGATATTCGAAGAATGAAGATGACTTGAATATGAAGATGACTTGAAAACTCAGAAGACTTGAGATGCAAATGACGAGATGATCCAGTTGATACAGAGAAGAATACTAGTGCCAAAAATTGTGTCGAAAGAACACCTTCCTAGTTAAGAGGGAGTGTTGATGTATTTGTAACTTCGGAATGTATTCATCTACGTATCTTATGTATTGTGACCCGATGTTTATTCTGGGATGTATCTATTATGTAATTGAGTCATGTTGTCATGCCTCAATGTTCCAATCGGGAGAATCAATAATGTAAACAAGTCATGTCAAGTCATAGTGGGTAACCCTCCGATTGTCTAAGGGTTAAAGTCTCCGCAGTTCTGGGGCACTAGGGTTATTAGACTCTCCAAGTAGAGGTCAAACCTAGTAGGGTTCTAGTCATGCCGAGATTAGTATAAATAGAGAGCTAGAGTGTCTATTTAGTAAACATCACTCACACACTCAAGTGTAGCACATAGTTGAGGAAGGAGAAGACACTGGGGCTAGACGAGAAGAAGATTACTGCTGTCGGGAGTGCATCTTATTGTTTTGGGTTTTACCTTTTGTGCTGATTCTATCTCTGAGGAAGTTGAGGGTTTTTCTCCATTTATGGTTACCCCAATGAAAAACACTATGTTCATTGTCTCTTGTGTTTGATTTTTGTACTTGTTGTTCTCTCAGTAAAGATCCTAACATAATGCTAGCTTGAATGTTGAAAAACTAACATACAAGTTAATGACAGTTGGTTTGGATAACACAACAAGGAAAATAGAGGTATATATATTCCTATAAGTACTCATTTTCATTTGTGCCCACAATTAGTAATAAACAAATTAGATTAATCAATAATAAATGAATTGGATTAGCTAGCACTAGCATTTCCTTGGGGAATGCATTATGACTTATTTTGTATTTTGACTAAATGTTTTATTGAAAATTCATCACGAGAAAACAATGACATGAGAATAAACAAATGGTTAGATGACGTGCAAGTGAATGTTTCAATATTTAAAATTCACTCCATTTTCCAGCATAGCAAGTGTGACTGTAAAAGCAATGAATTTAATTGCAACATCATGTGTATTAGCCTAAACCAACAATAAATAAAGGACAAAATACATAAACAAATCCAAGTGGACTGATGAACTAGTCATTGGCAAGATAAATATGTTTTAAATTTCAGAAAATCGTATTGTCAAAGTCCAAGGACATTTGCCACCTCTTGGCTCTTGTGGGATCAAGTGCATGGGTCCATATTCCTCGTGAAAAAGAAAACAAATCAAAATTGAAAGAGTGTTCGTTCATTTTGGTGGGACAAAGTAAAGGTTCCAAGGAATATGATCTATATAATCCTTCCACGCACAAGTTGAATGGAAGTAAATATGTTATCTTTAATAATATTTTCACTCGTAAATTTTGGGATCTTTCCCACTCCTTACATATGATTCCCAACATAGTGCAATGCATATTTCTTCTTCACATTATGATGTTGGTTCTCCTCGATGCATGCATATTGAGAATTCCATTTTTTCTAGCTCCTCTTTCTTTGGATAGGTTAAGGCCTATTCCTATGTGGGCCACATACCACTTTAGACAATTGTAATTTTTCTTGCAGCAAGTGGTCAATTGGAGTATTGTTAGAAGCCTCCTCCACCATAGACTCTTCTCAACAAGTTTAATTCAATATGTTTATTGAAATGAGGCTTCATTCACCATTGAGACTTTGTTGCATGATCAATGTTTCCAAAGAACCCATTGAATATTAGAGGGAGAAATATGGTGCTCAAGTGGGATGATATGGAATATCTTCTTTGCATGGCCCTTTCTCAACATTAAGGGGTATGTGTGTAAATGTTCCCTTGGTGGCCCTTTATTCAAAATAGAGGGGGGATGCTGAAAATGAGGGTGTAATAATCACTTTCAACATGATTGAACTTATATATTGACAAATATTTATAGGCTTGGCTAATACTAACTTTGTACATGTAGCCTTGAAACCCCATTAAGAAAAACAACCTACCTTCGAGTTGGGTATTTATACACCCAAATCCATTTGTGTTTCTCATTTAATTAAATTTCATTTATTCTTCTAATTGAAATTTCATTGAGAGCTAGCCTCTCTATTTAACACACACTCACTCACACTTAGTTGTAGCGCATAGCTGAGGAAGAAGAAGACACTGGGGCAAGGAAGAAAGAGGTTATTGCTGTCGGGAGATCATCTTACTATTTTGGGGTTTTACTTTTGGTGCTGATTCTATCTCTGAGGTAGTTGTGGGGTTTTCTCCATTTATGGTTTCCCTGAGGAAAAACACTATGTTCATTGTCTCTTGTGTTTGATTGTTGTGCTTTCTATTCTCTCAGTTAAATATCCTAATATAATGCTAGCTTAATTTAAAAAATCTAACATGGTATCAGAGCAAACCTGAGAAGAAGACATTGTGCAGCTGTGAGAACTAGGGCTTCATACTTTGTGGATCTCTCTCCACATATTTTCAGCAAAAGAAGGTTGGATTAACTCTCCTCCTTAGGGCGCATCTTTCTATCGAAGCATAATCCAATTCTAAGGTTTTTCAATTTTGGACCCGACACCGCTGCCGAAAATTAAGGCTTTCCACAGAAGTGGAAATTTTCAGTGAGCCTAGGCCTGGATTGATCTCCTCCTTAAAATCGAAGTTAGGGATCAAAATCAAAGCATTTGGTTGGACAGAATCCAGAAAAGTAAAACCCTACTATGCTCTTGAACCAACACTGCAAAATTTCAGCTCCAAATCCATATTCGACATCTTGACCTGGTAAGATCTAAATCTTTTGTATTTCCATTTGAGGTTCTCAGTTAAGATGTCCCATCATACCAAGCTTGATGAAAATATTGAGGGAGATGATAACTTTCGAGCCTAGAAGTATAGGATCTCCCTGGTCCTGGAAGAAAATGAATTGGACTCTTATATCAGTGAGGAGGTTGCAGTTCTAGAGGGAGATAAGGCAAAGGCCTTCCATAAGAAGAAATTGGTTATGGAAAAGAGGATAATTTCTGATTCAATAAAGGATCACCTCATACCACAGGTGTCCTCCCTTAAGAAACCTAAAGCTATGCTTGATGCCCTAACCAAATTGTTTTAAGGGAAGAACATAAGCTGTAAGATGAATCTGAGAAACAAACTGAAGAATGTAAAGATCCAGAATGCAGATACCATCCAATATTACTTTACAAGGGTATCTTAGATCAAGGAACAACTAGAAGCAGTAGATGAAGAAGTGGAGAATGCAGAGATTGTAATGACCACCTTGAATGGTCTCCCTAGATCATGGGACTCCTTTATTCAAGGAATCTGTGCTAGAAAGAAGTTAGTCAAGTTCAATAGACTATGGGAAGAGTGCTCTCAAGAAGAAGCTTGAATAACAGCTCGAGAAGAAAAGATGGGAAGTGAAGACCAAGCTCTCACGGTACACTCCAAGAAAACTAGAAGAAGTTCTCATCACCGCAGAGGTAAGCACTCTCACAAATATAACACTAGAAAATATTTGTCTAGAATCACATGTTATACATGTGACGAGAAAGGACACTATGCTAGAGAAAGTCCTAGAAACAAAAATGTTTCTCACAAGAACAAGGGAAACAAGCGAAGACATCATGCTCATGTTGCAGAGGATGATGAACCTTCTATAAAGAGAACCAGATATGAAAGTGAAGATTCTTCAAGTGATGAAGAATATGTTTTGATTTCCACTCTTACGATAAACATTACTCATGGAAACAATTATTGGTTTATAGATAGTGGGGCTTCCAAACATATGACAAGATTCAAGGAATCCTTTGTGAAACTATCGAAAAATGAATCACCTCACAAGGTGAAGCTTGGAGATGACTACCAGTATCCAATAAAAGGTAGTGGGGAATCCTCCTATAAGCTAGACTTTGGAAAGTCTATGACAATGAAGGAAGTATTGTTTGTACCAGGACTAAAGAAGAATCTCATCTCCATATCTGCATTAGATGCAAACGGAATGAGGGTTGCATTTATAGATGGCCAAGTCATCATGTGGCCAAAGGGAAAGACTATTGATGATGCAGTAGTGATTGGGGAACAAGAAGGAGGTTTGTACAAATTGAAGGGCCATCCAGAACAAGCCTTGGTCCATGACATAGTAGAGCCAATTGAACTTTCGCATATAAGGCTTGCACATGTGCATTATAGAGCACTACCACTTGCAAGCAAAGTTGTTGAAGGTCTTCCAGAAATACAAGCAAAACATGATGGGGTCTGCAAAGGATGTGCGAAAGGAAATAACACAAAGAAGACATTTCCAAGTAGTGAGAGAAAAGCAAAAGGAATCTTGGAAATCATCCACTCCGATGTATGGGGACCAATGTCATCAAAATCACTAAGCACGTATGTATACTATGTTTCTTTCATTGATGACTTTTCTAGGAAGACATGGATTTACTTCATGAAGAACAAAGATGAAGTATTCAGCAAGTTCAAGGAATTCAAAGCCTTGATCAAGAATCACACAGAAAAGAATATCAAGACCTTTCGATCAGATAATGGTGGAGAATTCACATTAAATAAATTCAAAGAGTTATGCAAAGACTCAGGGATTAAGAGGGAGTTGTCCACCCCATATAATCCACAAAAAAATGGGATTGCATAAAGGAAGAATAGAACTATCATGGAAGCTTCAAGAGCTATGTTTCATGATCAATATCTTCCTATGCATCTATGGGCAAAAGCTGCAAGGATAGCGCCGTATGTACAGAACCGTACTCCACACAAAGTACTCGAGAACAAGAAACCTAAAGAAGTTTTTTTCGGCAAGAAACCAGAAGTCAACCATCTCAAAATATTCAACTGTCCAGTGTACATACATATTCCAAAAGAGAAGAGGACAAAATTATATTCTTCAGGAAAGAAGGGTATATTTGTGGGATAATCTGAAAGCTCGAAGGCTTACAGAATATACTTCCCAGGATTCAAGAAGATATACATCAACATGGATGTGACATTTGACGAAGACTCAGTTTACAACAAATCCAGAACAAAAACTGTTGAGGTTCCTGAAGAAGCGGAAGCACCTAGGATTCATGATACAACCATGAATGAAGAAACTCAAGAACTAGATCGAGAATTTGAAGAACCACAAGAACTTGTAGATCCACCTCAGGAGAAGAATCTTCATAAGAGGAAACCTGCTTGGGTACGAGAAGCTATCCAAGGTGTGGAAAGATATGGGGCTCAGAAGAGAATCACAGAGAAAGAAAGAGGACCTGATCGTGCTCTAGATATGTATCTTTATTATGTGATTTCATCGATAAAGAACCTTCCAATTATGAAGAAGTGGTAGAACGGAAAGAATGGAAGGATGCTATGATCGAAGAGTATTAATTTATCATGAAGAATGATGTTTGGGATGTTGTCCCAAGACCAGAAGGGAATTCTATCGTAACTTCCAAATGGATCTAGAAGATCAGGCATGCTGCAGATGGTAGGATTGAAAAATATAAAGCAATATTTGTTTCTCATCGTTTCTCCCAGAAAGAAGGAATAGATTATGAAGAAACTTTTGCACCTGTAGCCAGATACACTTCCATCAAATCAGTACTTGCTCTGGCTGTAGTGATGAAATGGAGGATACTCTAGATGGATGTCAAGACTTCTTTCCTGAATGGTGTAGTGGAAGAGGAAGTGTATGTAGGGAAATCACTTGGTTTTGAGACACATGACAGGGAGTCTCATGTGTGTAGATTGAAGAAATCCCTATACGGTTTGAAATAGGCACCCAAGACATGGTATGGTAGAATTGACAGCTTTCTATCCAGTTTGGGATTTACCAAGATTAAAGTGGATTCCAACCTTTACTACAAGGTTGAAGATGGCAAACCAATGATGCTCCTACTGTATGTAGATGATCTGTTTGTAACAGGTATGGATGGGTTGATTGCTGATATGAAGAGGAAGCTTGCTTCTGAGTTCAAAATGAAGGACTTGGGTATGATGCATTATTTTCTAGGCATAGAGGTGTGACAGAATGTAGATGGAATTTCCCTGGGACAAGAGAAATATACAGTAGATATCCTGAAGAGGTTTGGGATGATGGACTGCAAGGCTATGGCCACACCTATGGCATCGAACTTGAAGCTATTGATTGATGCTTCATCGAAGACCGTTGATTCTATGATGTATCTTCAGATGATTGGGTCCTTGATGTACTTAATGAACATGATACCATATATTTGCTTTGCTGTGAACACCTTGAGCCAGTTTCTGACAGATCCGAGACATGTTCACTCGATTGCTACAAATCATATTCTGAGGTACTTGAAGGGTATAGTTGACTATGGGCTCAAGTATGAGGCGAGTTAGAAGATTAACATGGAGGGTTATGTTGATTTATATTGGGCAAACAGTGCCATCGATAGGAAGAGCACTTCGGGGTGTTTCTTTAGTATGGGATCAGGTGTGATCTCTTGGTTTAGCAGGAAGCAATCTTGTGTGGCACTGAGTACAAATGAAGCAGAGTATGTCGTAGCTTGTTCAGCTAGTTGTGAGGTAGTATGGCTAAGGAAGCTACTGTCTGATTTATTTGATCTCTAGTTGGATGCTACTTGTATATATTGTGACAACCAGAGTTGTGTGAAGTTGTTAGAGAAGCTGGTGTTCCATGACAAGTCGAAGCATATCAAGATCAAGTATCACTATATCAGGGATATGGTGCAGAGGGGAACAATGAAGCTCTAGTATGTTGAGATGGAAGAACAGATAGCTGATGTGCTGACAAATCCATTGGCCTGAGTGAAGTTTGAGTACTTCACGGAGAAGCTTAGTGTTCTTTAGATCGAGGTTCCTTCCAAGGGGAAGTGATGAGTCCATGAGCCATTCTGACATGGTGAGAGGATTGGCTCCTTCCATGGTCAGATGTAAGGGCTAAGCCATTCTATCATGGTGAGAGGATTAGTTCCTTCCATGTCAGATATGAGTGCTGATCCATTCTAATATGACTGTAGGATTGGTTCCTACATGATCAAATATAAGGGCTATTTCCATTCTTGGAATGGAGCTGCCTGGTGAGTTACCAGGAATACTCAATCTAGGACTGAGGGCCTTTCTGATACGATTGTAAGATGTATTCTTACATGATTAGGTGTGAGTGCATGGCCATTTTGATCTGATTGAGGGATGTGTTCCCACTTTATCAGATATAAGGGCTGTTGCCATTCTTGGAATGAAGCTTCCTGGTGAGTTACCAGGAAAACTCAGTTTGGGACTGAGGGTCATTATGATATGACTGTGTGATCTGTTCTCACATGATCAGATATGAGTGCATGGCCATTCTGATGTGATTGAGGGATGTGTTCCCACTTGATCAGATATAAGGGTTGTTTCCATTCTCTAGGAGAATGGAGGCACCTATTCAATTACCAAGAACCCTCAATCTGGGACTGAGTGCCCTTCTGACATGGTTAGATGATTAAGTTCCTTCCATGGTCAGATGTAAGTGCTGTGCCTTTTCACAGATGGTAGTAGGTGTGTCCTACCATGCTGGTGATTGTAAGTGCTATGCCTTTTCACAGATGGTAGTAGGTGTGTACTACCATGCTGGTGATTGTAAGTGCTGAGCCTTTCCACAGATGATAGTAGGTGTGTCTTATCATGCTGGTGGATTTGAGTGATGTGCATTTCCACAGATGATAGTAGTTGTGTCCTATCACGCTGGTGGTTGTAAGTGCTGAGCCTTTTCACAGATGATAGTAGTTGTGTCCTATCATGCTGGTGAATGTGAGTGCTGGGCCTTTCTGATGTGATTATAGGATTGGTTCCTACATGATCAGATGTGAGTGTTGGGAATGCCTTTATGACATGATGTTGGATGTGTTCCTCTCATGGTAAGATGTAACTGCTGGGTAGGCCATTCTGACTTAGTGTTAGATATAAGCACTGAAGAAGACCTACATAGAGGCTAGGAATACAACCAGCATGATAAAGGGTTGGCTCTATAGAACTTCCTGTGATGATAAGAATCATGAGATAGCACCCATGATGATCCAGTGATGATGATCCAATAGTGATGATCCAGATCAAGTGATGATCCAGATCCAGTGATGATGTCCAGTGATGATCTGGATCGAGTGATGATCTAGATCCAGTGATGATGATCCAGATCCAGTGATGATCCAGATCCAAAGATGAAGATGACTTGAAAATGAAGATGATGATAACTTGATGATGATCTAGATGATACAGAGAAGAAGACTTGTGATGATAAATTGTGTCAAGAGAATACCTTCCTAGTTAAGAGGGAGTGTTGAGACATCATATTACTATTTTGGGGTTTTACTTTTGGCGCTGATTCTATCTCTGAGGAAGTTGCGGGGTTTTATCCATTTATGGTTTCCTCGAGGAAAATATCCTAACATAATGCTAGCTTGAATGTTGAAAAACTAACATGGTATCAGAGCTAACATGAGAAGAAGACACTGTGCAACTATAGGAACTAGTGCTTCCTAGTTTGTGGATCTTCCTCCACATATTTTCAGAAAAAGTAAGGTGGAATAACTCTCCTCCTTAGGGCGCATATTTCTGTTGAAGCAGAATCCAATTTTGAGGTTTTTTAGTTTTGGACCTGTCACTACTGTCAGAAATTAGGGCTTTTCATAGAAGAGGAATTTTTGAGTGAGCACAGGCCTGGATTGATCTCCTCCCAAAAATTGAATTTAGGGACAAATTTCAATAAATTTGGGTGGACAGAACTTCGGAAAAGCAAAATCCTAATTTGCTCCTGAACTAGCTCTACAAGATTTCAGCTCAAGTTTTAGATCCGACATCTTGACCCTGGTAAGCTCTAAAATATTCTATATTTCCATTTGATATTCTCAGTTAAGATGTCTCATCATACCAAGCTTGATGAAAAGCTCAAGGGAGCTAATAACTTTCGATCTTGGGAGTATAGGATCTCCACGGTCCTCGAAGAGAATGAGCTAGACTCCTACATCCATTAGGAGGTTCCAATTCCAGAGGGAGATGAGGCTAAGGCCTTTCATAAGAAGAAGTTGGTTATGGAAAAGTGGATCATTTCTGATTCTATAAAGGATCACCTTATCCCATAGGTGTCCTCTCTCAAGACAACTAAAGCTATGTTTGATGCCCTAACCAAATTATTTGAAGGGAAGAACATAAACTAGAAGATGACTCTAAGAAACCAATTGAACAATGTGAAGATTCAGAATGCAGAAACAATCCAGTCTTACTTCAAAAGAGTTTCTCATATCAAAGAACAACTAGAAGCAGTTGATGAAGAAGTGGAAAATGCAGAAATTGTGATGACTACCTTGAATGGCCTTCCTAGGTCATGGGATTCTTTCATCCAAGGAATCTGTGCTAGAAAGAAGTTAGTCAAGTTCAACAGACTATGGGAAGAGTTCTCTCAAGAAGAAGCTCGAATACCAGCTCAAGAAGAGAAGATGGGAAGTGAAGATCAGGCTCTCACGGTACACTCCAAGTCTCACTCCAAGTCAACAAGAAAGAAAACTCATCACTTCAGAGGTAAGCACTCTCACAAAGATAACACTAGAAGAGATTTATCTAGGATCATATATTATACATGTGATGAAGTAGGAAATTATGCAAGGAATTGTCCTAAGAAACCAAAGCCAACAAAGAAGAGCAACAAAATAAGACATCATGCTCATGCTGCAGAGGATGATGAACCATCCAAGAAAAGATCCAGATATGAAAGTGAAGATTATTTAAGCGAGGATGAATATGTTTTGATCTCCACTCTCACAGGAAACATTACTCATGGAAGTGATGATTGGCTAATAGACAATGTGGCTTACAAACACATGACTGGATTCAAGGAATCCTTTGTGAGGCTGTCAGAACATGAATCATCTCACAAGGTGAAGCTAGGAGATGACTACCAATATCCAATAAAAGGTAGTGGGGAATATTTCGATAAGCTAGACTCTGGAAAGTCTCTAACAATGAAGGAAGTATTGTTTGTGCCAGGAATCAAGAAGAACCTCCTTTCCATATCAGCATTAGATGCAAAAGGAATGCAGGTTGCATTCATAGATGGTCAAGTCATCATGTGGCCAAAAGTAAAGACTATCGATGATGCAATAGTGATTGGAGAACAAGAAGGAGGATTGTATAGATTGAAAGGCCATCTAGAACAATCCTTGGTCCATGACACCTTAGAGCCAAGTGAACTTTGGCATAGAAGGCTTGCACATGTGCATTACAAAGCACTACCTATTGTAAGCAAAGCTGTCGAAGGTCTTCAAAAAATCCAAACAAAACATTATGGGGTCTACAAAGGATGTGCGAAAGAAAAGAATACCACTAGTGGAAAATGAGAGATTAGTGACCAAAAAAATTACCAAAATCCGCATATCAATGACCACTTTTGGTTTGGCGATCGCTGGTGGCTAATTTACGGTCTTTTATTACGCGACCAAAATTGGTCATTTTTATTTTGGTCATTTATAGCTCGTTGGTTGGTCATTAATTTGGTCATATATTTGGTCATTTATTTGGTCATGTATTTGAATCAATGACCAATTATATGACCACATTTATGACCAAATTAATGACCACATGACAAGCTAGAATATGACCAAATTTGGTTGTGTAATAAAAGACCATAAATTAGCCACCAAAACTGTTTTTTGGTCATTGATATGCGAATTTTGGTCATTTTTTTTGTCATTTATATCTCATTGTTTGGTCACATATCTCTCAATTATTGGTCACTAATTTAGTCATTTTTAGTCGCTTTATGTGTGGTCATTATATTTTAGTAGTTTGAATGGTGTCCATTATTAATCAATATACATTTTTAATATGATATTATGTTTAATTAAAAAAAGAATCATACATTTATTCTCATCTAATATACTTGTGAATTATGCAATGTCACATTATAATTAATTATAACACTTGTAAATAATATCTATTACACATGTAAATCATACAATGTCACATTAATTAGTTAATAATTACAACATTGGTACATAACATAAAATACAACCATATATATAAGTTTTAAACCACAAATTATATTATATGAGATGTCAAAAGTATTACAATAAATATGAATTTTCTCAAATGCTCATATTAATTTCCATATAACTTTACAGGAAAATCATCACTTTTCAAAATATTACAATGGCTAAACCATCCTACTTTAACTTGGCTACAAAACCACACTTAGATCCATCGTCAATAGCTTCAAAACCATACTCAGCACTAAACCATACTTAGATTTCACATCAGCTGCTTCAAAACCATACTGAGTATCTTGAAAGACTCAATAGTAGGCTCTTCATACTGAATGGAAAAGCCTCAGCAGCAGACTCTTCATACTCAATGACTCACTTATAAGTTAAGCTCACTTTTGCAAAATCCAATAAAGATATATCACTTGTAAAGTACAAAAAAAAATGAACTGTAAAGTACAAAAACAATGATGAAAATTATTTATAATGTTCAAAAACTAACAACAATAACCAAGATCATGTGCAAAATAATAAAATCTAATCTAACAAATTCAATTTAAGAATTGGTTAAAATTAAACTTGAATGGATAAATCTACAAATATTTAGTACCTAAGAAAAGTAAAACTCAACTCTAAACCAGGAAATGGATTTCAACAGGAAAGATAATCAATGAATCCACAAAACAATTATGCTCGATTGCACAAGTAGAAACCTGCATACATAGTGCAATCTGTGAAGGAGTTCACCCCTATATGTCATATGGTTAGTGAATGACATGACAACTATGGAAACTAATGAATGATTTAGAACCCCATCAAACTAATGTGATGTTATACTCAACCACTAGTATAATCAAAACCCATCAAATAGCATCAACATTCCCAATTTCCTACATGCCTACCTTGTCCTTGTTTCAAACATATATTTGTATATAAACAAACGAAAATTATAAAAAGTTCTTTTTAACTTGTCATCCTCAAAGTGTTCATGACATAGTTTAGGCATCAAGCCAACAACCATCATATTTTACCCTCTATATCTATATATAATAATAATAAAAATCATGAGTTTTTCTTTCTTGGACTCTGGAAAATTCACTTTATATTCACTCAAAAAAATTCATGAATTTTATCTATATATACATACATATTCTAGTTACAATTGTTACAATCTATATATACATACCCTAAATGAATCAGCCTCCTCAAGGCCCATCCATAAAAGACAATTGTTACAAGAGAAGCAATCCTTGGCTATACTTTCAATTGTATATCTTCACAGACTTCTCAAACGAATGTTGATTATGCCAACAGCAATACTAGATTAATTTTAAAACAAAAACAATAAGAAGGTTCAAACTAAAATTTTCTCGGTTTTATCTTAATTTTCATTTTTAAAATTTTTGCATAGATATACCCCTGGCCTACACCCATTCTTTGTTTCAAAAGTGCCATACCCATACCCATGTACACTAGCAACTTAGCTACAGGGCACAATGATTTTCCTTTGTAAAGAAGGAGCTCATTTGGATAGGGATGCATAAGGTGAAGGTAGGGCCTGAGGCAGAATATAATTACACATGCAACTATGATCTCCTGTAGAAGTAAATATGTGATTGTGAAACTCAGGGAAGCTGAAAGTCACCTTATCCTCATGCTGATCAAATGTTGCAATACATTCATTTGACTTGATTGTCCACAATTTCAACAAACCATCTGCGCCTGTGAAACAAAAGAGGCTCCAAACAGCAGAAATATAATTCCATCATCACTTTGAAAAGTGTAATTATAAGGATAACAATAAGAAACTAAATTAGAACTAAAGATTCCAGGCAATAGGTTATACGAGAAGAAACGAACTGTGTTCCATGAGTGAGGAAGGAAGCTCGTAGTACACTTGCAGTATGACCTTCAAAAGTCTTCAGGCAAGAACCATCTGATAAGGCCCATATTTTGATTGTCTTGTCACCAGATGCTGTCATCACACATTGATCTACAGGTGAAAATTCTACACACCAAACCCCTCTTTTGTGGCCTCTTAGCACTAGTATTGGTACCAAATATTGTAATCTCCATACACAAGCTGTTCAATCCTAATTAAAAACATGGCATAAGACTTGGGTAAAAAACTGAATATGTTGCAATGGAAGTCATCTTCCGCTAGAAGTCCTTGCAGATATAAGAATAAATTCACAATCTAACACACCTGAGAACCAGTACAGATAAGGCTGTCATTTGGAGCAACGACCACAGAGTTGATGTCCTTATCATGAGCTGCAACCGCAGCCTGTGATGATAGCTTGTTTGACTTACTAATACTACCAGAACCTAGTACACCAGCAAAACTCCATACTTTGATTGTGCTATCACTGAAGATATACAAGGAAACCACCATTTAGAAAATGTATCGATACTTGCTATATTTTTGTATATATGAAATAAAAATACTACGAGCTTACAAAGTTCACTCAACACAAATAACATGCAAATACAGACCTCAGCTTCTAGCCCTAAAAAGTTCCTTGATGTTCCTAATGGGGAATGTAGTAACCAGAAACATTTGTGATCATTTGTAACTTTTCAAATTTCTCTTTTTAACAAATTTTCCTTGTTGATTTGTTGTTCTTTTTAACATGTTTTTTGGGTGGTTGATCCTGTAACTGGATAGTATATTCATCTTGCATCTATCTTGGATTCAACTTTGTGACAGTGTCAAGTAAAGGATAATCATAAGAGTTGAGCCTTATAGTGAAAAGTGCCATGAATCTCCAAATCATGTCCAAGCAAGACCTGGATACAGATGGCTAATGGAATATTCATAGTAACACTGATTCAATGTGCTTTCACTTTCTCTATTTCAGCCCAATGATGAGCAAGTGTCAATCAAAAACACGTGGGTGGAAAATCTTTCACACCGTGATAAACCATATTAGGCATGGGCAATGTCTACTAACCTGCTCCCACTCATAAAAAAGTTCTTAGCTTTCTTTGAGAAGGCAACAACTCCTACAGCACTCATGTGCCCTGCTGCTACACATATGTAGGATTTGCTCTTTGTATCCCAAATTCTTACCTGCAACAAAAGCACAAAGCATCTTTCAGTATGTGATTAAAAAGGATAAAAATTGAATCCACAAAAAATGACTTCGCATCCATGAAAGAAATTTACTGTCAATAATTGCAAAAGAAAAGAAATCCTAGCCTCGAGTTTGACAATGCAAGAGAAACTCAGCAAGACTTATCCACTTACTGAACCAATTCTGAGAATAAGTCACAATAAGAACTATGCAAAAGCTTAGAAGTCATAATAGGGAGTACAATTACCATCTTCCTGTAGGTTTACAAAGGTGGATTAACAAGAAATTTAGTGGGATTGTTACAAAACTTGAATACCAATTTATGCAATTACTATGGAATCAGTATTATTTACCTTTAACATTGGAAAAAAACAAAGATCTTCCACATAATGTTAACAATTCCAATACCACACAGTGAAGACTAATTACATGAAATTAGAAAGTAATCAATGACATAATGAATCAGCAATAAAGAATGCATTTACAAATCAGCTATATTTAGTTGATCAGTGATTTTAAACAAGTTGAGAATCAATAACCTACTAATAAATATATTCATTCATCTGCTTGCCAATATGTTTAGTCTCATATTTATAGGGATTCGCCTGGAGCAGGAGTTTGGTTTTGGTGAGTTTTGTAAATTGTTACAGGCTTTCAGACAATTGCATATTAGTAATGTTTACCTAAAATTGGAATATCATATAGATACCCACTTGTTTTACAAGGAAAACTAAGGATCCAAAACCAACCAATGAAGTTTATTTATGTTCAAAACAAAAAGCACTAAAGTTCCAGACTTTTCAAAAACTGATTTCACTAGTCTAGTAATAAAAATATTAATAAATAGAAAATGGTTATTTAATGAATACCCATTCATGGAAAATGAAGGATAATCATCAAACAAATGAATATGCTGGAGAGATTTTCAATTATGTTAAACTTACTAACCCATAGATTATTTTAAACATTATGATGAACTTGACCACAGACACTTTTCAATAAATGGTCAACTTACTTGTCCACAAATATGTGCTTCACTACACCAAATTTGGAGCATTCATCTTGCACATCCTCTTTAATATCCAAATCAAAATCAGGCTCAGTCTGCAATTTAGGAAATTGTTTATTAGTAGAAAACTATATAAGATGAAAAAATCTCAAGATAATGACAATTAAAAAACAATCCAGTTAAACAGGTTGAGCTTGTACAAAACTCATTATTTGGATCAAACATATTTTTAAGTAACAGACAGTCACTTGGAGGACCAATAGGATCCACAACTAGGGAAACAACTGCAAGTACAGGTAACCCCAAATAGCCAAAGATTGTAGTTGGACCAAGAGAAGGAATAATAGGTGCTACTATAGAAGACATGACATGAACAGTAGGCCCTGGGAGGCTCAAAGGAGGATTAGCTAGGGGCACAGGGGCCACTGAACCAGCAACACTGCAATAAACCATGATAAAAGAAATATATCAAAAGATTATCCCAGCAAAACTGCTAAACAACTAATAACTGAAAATTGCCCCTGATGATACAAAGGATGCCAATGTTCTAAAATGTACACAACTCTGCTTATCCTCGCCCGACTGACCAAAACTGGAGTTGAAGTGCTCAATGATCCAAACATATTGTTATAAGCACATAACATTTAAAAATTATCAAGAAATCTGAAAATATATATATATAACCCAACATACCTCGTAGCTATACCACTCCTGTCCAATTTTTGCATGAGAATAGCTCTAGAACGAGCATTAAGAGACTGCAACCGCAAAAGACGGCAATCATATCACTGATCCTAACATAAAACTCTCCACAAAGGTGAGCAAAACAAAGAAATTTCAGTTTAACAGTTTTTGTAAACTTCCAATTTCACATATAAACTAACTATGAAGCATAGAAATGGTTTCATCAGTATTAAAAAAAGAGGGAAAAGTATTCTAACCCTCCCTTTGTATCTTTGCACTTATACCATTGTTGTACCTTTTGGGTTTTGGGGGATTTCTTTGGTCAGATTTAGAGATTCCTTTAGCTACACTTATGATGTACTATTTTCACTCTCTTTTTTTGTCAACCTATTGGCTCTTCTTTGTTCAATGGAAAAAAGACAAGCAATCTCACTATGTACATAACCAGACATCGCCCTCTTTGACTCTACTCTACTTTGATGGAAAGAATATGAGCAAGCTCGCTACTTTGTAATGGAGTATAAAACATTATCCAGCAACTTATATAATGTAATGCAGCCACATGAAGATTGGTAGGTATTAGCGTAGATCCATGTCAACACCATATCTTTCAAGCACTGATATGAATAAAAAGGGATGTTGCAATTTTTTTATTTTTTTTGAAACTAAACATGGTAATGCAATCCTCCCAATCTCCCAACGAGCCTTTTGGTGCTTTAAAGATGCCGCACCTGTTGTTATTTTTCTAAACTTACAATGCACAGGGAAAGCCCCCAGGATCTTCTCGTCATACCAAGGACAGTACCCAGGTCAACAACAAGGCTTGACACTATTACAACAATAGACTTCTTATGAACTCAACATGTCACTAACAAGAATAGAAGCTAGGTGGGGAAGATAACACTCCATTTACATAATCACTCGAGCTAGACCCAATTAACATGTAATTCCTGTTGGCTACACATGCTCCATCTGCAAACCATATGAATGGCACGATACTCAATCATCAAAATCAGAATAGGCGGGATGGATCAGGCACAATCTTGGACCAATGCCTGATTTCTCGGTACAGCTTAAGGGGTAAATTGTCTGAGCTCTCGGTACAGCTTAAGGGGTAAATTGTCTGAGTTTGCTACTTAAAAATCACACCAAATTGTTCAATTGAAAACAACATGCTCATAAGCAATTAAACTAGGAAAAAGAAACATAGTATTATGTTTATGGAAACTAGTGTCAGTAAAGGGAATGGTGTATCAAACTAAACACAGGATTATTCCAAATTTTCTGTATAAAGTAGGCAACCAAAAAAGTCATGAACTTCAGTGCTTTTTGTTTTGAACATAAATAAACTTCATTGGTTGGTTTTGGATCCTTAGTTTGCCTTGTAAAACCAGTTGTTTTGAAAAACTTCTTTAGGTTGGGTAATATTAAATAACAACCATATTATCAATGTCCCACAAACCTACCTACCCCACCAAATCAAGGACTTGGACATCTTCATTGTGAGAAGGCACAGTTCTCAAAATAAACCTTATGAATGCTTTGTTAGTAGACCCCATGTTATGACAGCATTAAAGTAGAAGTCAGCACGTGATGCAACAAGGATGTCCACCTTAAGCCAAATATGATCCATGCTTTTCCTATTGAACATATCATACCTCTAACAGGCTTCAAAGTATCATCCATTAATATTCATCATTGCTTTATGTTCATCTTTTTGTTGTGATTCAGCACAAGAGTTGCTAATTGAGGCACATAGTGTCCTGCGATATTACAGCAAACCAACATGGGTAGTCTTCAACAAAATTACATCAATCAACATGGATAGCCTTACACGGTTTAAATGAACAAGTGGGAACAGTGGGTCATACCTCCATAACTCTGCCCTGTTATGTAAAAGTCTACACCTCTGTACTCTGGAAATTTCTCAAACCAATTCAAGAAGAAATGTAGGTTGTCTTGAGCTGCATTATATGACACTTCTTTCTCAGTTTTAATATTATTCAATATTGCCAAGAAACTACAGTCCCATGATCAATCTTAAGGATATATTCAGTTGCAGCAATATGAAAGAAATATGGAAAATAATATACCAGTCATTACATCATCATAATATAGGTAGTCTGAACTACTGTAGGAATAAGAAAATCCAACACCAATTGGGCTCTCTAGATATAGCATGTTTGTTTCTGTCATCAATAAGCTGAATGCATGGCTCTGCATCAGATGTTTGCCAACATGTCCAAGAATAACTAGCACAAAAACAATAGGGCACACTTCACTTGCACATGTGATAAGCGACATCTTTTATGTTAAGATTGAAGTAAGAATTAGCTCTACAATTGTGTAAATGGGGAATGAAGCTGAAAGGCCATTAAAGTAATTACGCCTTCAATTGTAATGATCTTGAATTTAGAGTTAAAAATATCTTTCTGAAGATGGATACAAACAGAAAAAGTTTGATCATTTACATTCACTTTTTACATCTATTTCTTGTCTACAATTTCGGACAATGTAAGGTATACTTCACATACGACTATTATAATTTCCTACAGTTTCAGAACATGAAGAGCAGCTTCTCCTCTAATGCCTGCTAAGCCCCCAGACCATTTCCTACTTGAAAAAATAGCAAATAGACACTATCCTGAGCAAAGATGATTTGTGAAACTGCCAATCGTGTTCTTACAAAAGGTTAAGAAAAGAAAAATATCTTTAGGAGTAATATCTAATTTGAAATTCCAAATGACCATTTTATATACCTCCTCACTTGCAATATTTCTTGCAGGCATAAAACAAACATTATAGTTCATAAGCATTTCCCATGTCATGAGACATAATTTCAATAACCTTTCCAAATGGTTAAATAATCAAATAAAAACACACAATTTTACAGACGTTTCTATGACATACAACCTGAAACAACTATTTGTGACTGCTAAGAAATGAAAAAAATCAAGGTAACTGCCAATCCAAGATGTGACCTGGAGGTGCATGGACAAAATCTCCAGTATCTCTCACACGAATAGGTGAATTTAACCACTTAGGTGCTTGAAAGCTATCTGAAGGGCTTCCTTCATTTGGAACATTTTCCGATACAGTTCTATGATGATTCAAAAAGCGAGAACTCGGGACTCTATTGCCTCTATTGTTTGATGAGAGAGCCCTCTGAAATTACACAGAACTGGTAGTTCCCACATCATCTTCTGCTTGTAACTTATTGTCCCAATGTTGTTAAGTATTGGTTGGCCCTTAGTTTTTTTCATCTTCTTGTCATATTCTGAAATATTTTTCCCTGGGGCATTACTGTAGGAGTATCCAAATCCTTGTTGCACCACTGCACTCTCCAGTGTTTCAGATTTGTTCTTTTTCATCCTATCTTTGCTCCTAGGTAGGGCAAGTGAAGCTTCTCCAATAAAACTGTCCCCTTTCCATCCACCCATAGCCTGTGGGTAAAGTGACAGTCTAGATTTTGTTTCATAACCTTGATTCTCCCTCAAAGGAATATTTTCTTGCTTCATTTGGGGTTGTCCATGCCTTACAAGACTCTTTGGAAACTGTTTCAAAACTCCCTTGGGGGTTCTCTTTTCTATTTTCATGATTTCCTTGGAATCCAGCTTTGCAGTGCTGATTTCAGAGGGAAAAGGAGCCTTCTTGGGTGCCTTCCATTTCAGAACACCTTTGTTGTCAACTTTTGCAGTAGTTATATTCTTTTGCTGACAAGGAGGGTAGATGATATCAGTCACACCTTGATATTTTACAGGTGTAGCTATTTTGCTTGGCTGTGGCGGTGGTCTCCGAGCCTTACTCTTTTTTAAGGATTCTAAACCAAGCTTTGAATATGGAGGGACAGCATGAGGTCCAGCTTGTAAAATATTCTTCCGATTTTTACAAGAGTACCAAACCCTAAGCCTTTGTTCCACACCTGCCCCTGGAGGACAACTTTTCCAGATCTTATGCATCTCCATGAAGTTATTCACCATATTCTTGTGATAATTCCTCAATGAATGATAATGCAGCTTTTGCTGCAAATACAACGATCCTTCCATGTAATGGGACACTTTAGGGGGGAATAACCCACCTTTCAGCCTATCAAAGAGCTCTGCCATGGGACTGATAAAATTCAATGTTTCTCCTCCAAGTAGTTGCTTCAGAGTTAGGTTGAAAGTTTGCTGGTCCATGTCAGGAAGGTATGCCGTAAGATTGTACCTATCCTCCTCTGTCAAACAAGAATTCCAGTTGTCCAAAGACAAAATCTTCTTCAAGTCTGGCAAATCAAAGAGTTCATAGGGAACTGAACATGTCTAATCTCCAACCATATATAACTCCGCCCCAACCTCTGCAATATATGAGTCTTCTGCAGTGTCAGATTCTTCTCCAGCATCCTCTTGGTATGGATGGATCCGAAGCTCATCATCAGTGGATGAACTCCACTATATTTTAGACTGGCTGTGATTCCTAGAAACTTTGAAAATGGCCATTTGAATCTAGAAAATCATTGACAAAAAGAACACAGAAAAAATGAGGACGAAACGGAAAAAGAAAGAACATTTCAAAGCATGCTACAAGAGAATAAAGAAAGGATAGCTTCAAAAACCTGCTTATGGCCTATTAATCTCTTTGGGCTACCAAGGAATAATCAATAACCACAAGAAAGATATTGGAAGCAGTAGAATGCAGTTCTGGCAAGTGAAAAAGAATTATACAACTAAGCTCATAAAATAAGTCCCAGAAACGAGCATGAACTGCAAATGAAAGCAAAGAGTTTTTGAAACAAGATAATTCATTTTGCACCTATGATAAACTTTAACCCGAAGTTGTATACAACCATTGAAAGAGAGGAAAACGTATTGAAAAAAATCGTTGTAAATTAATTGTGGATGCAGATTTTAGCCAAACGAATACTGGGAGGAACTTTCTTCAATTGGCTATGACACCGGTATACATCCCAAAAATGGATAGGTGGTACTTGAAACTTTAACATAGACAGAATGCTGTTGTCAATCACAAATCAGAAGATAGAGAAAGTACATAAAACATTGGTACACTTGTTCTAATAAAAAAACTTCAGTAATTCTAATCTGCATTCTAGAAGACAGAGCTACACGACAATAACAAAAACCAAATTCCCTAGCACTGCATTTGCAGATCAAGAAAGGTGAAATTGGAGAAAAAAAATCCATTTACCATTTAGAGAGTCATTGCAACCTGAAGCAGGCCAAAAAAGCCAACGGAATTGTATTGGCAACTATATGAAGGAAACAGATGATATGCCTCACAAACTTCATATAACAAGCTCCCAGCTTTTTGTTAGTGTTGGTTTATACAACTCTATAAACATCATAAAGATATGGATTGATAAGAAAAGAACATACCAAATTCTAGAAGCTGGATTTAATTCCATTCTATCCAGATTCTAAAATGCAAATGATAAATCCCAATGCACACATTTATTTCAATCACTAATTTTTCTGCAAAGAAAAGTGAGGCCAAAAAGTGAGGTTATTTAAGGTAACATAGCTCTGGTTTATAGCAATATTCACAGCAAGTACAATACTACAAGATGGCCAACAACATTTACTATGTTACAAAAAATAGAGACAGTATGCCTAATGTCATTCTTTGGCTTTGATTCAACACTATGCAGAAGAGAAAATGGAAGAGAACAATCATCAATGGTGTTGATCACGATTGTGATCAGTTGAAATAAATGGAATTTCATATCAATTTCACCGAAACAACCACCCTATAAGCACTTTAAAAAAAATATTCCTTAGTAATATACTTCTTGATGCCTTCAGGATCTTGTCATTTGAGATACCACTTAGAATCAAAGGTCACAATGTTAGAGCTGGTTTATACAATTCTATAAGTATCATAAAGATTTGGATTCATAATAAAAAAACATACCAAATGCTAGAAGCTGGATTTAATTCCATCCTGTCCAAAATCTAAAATGCAAATGATAAATTTCAATGCATACATTTATTTCAATCACTAATTTTCTACCTGTAGCTATTATTAGATGGTTTTTCTCTCGCCTTCGTTGGCCTCAATCCTCGACTGTGCACTCAAAGACTTTGTATTAACGGTTTCTTTGGCATCCACATTTGGAGTATTGCTAATGTTGTTGTTCTGTTTGCAGTTCGTTCAATAACATCTTTCTCACTTACACATTGTAAGCATTCACTTTGTGTACACATTGTAAGCATTCACTTTGGCACAATTCCTAGCTGTCTTCTGTCCACCAATTGTATTAACAGTGAACATAGACCCATCTAAAGTCTCTTTAAAAATTTAATCTAAACTCTCATTTAAGCCTTAAAATAATTGCATCTCAATTATTTTATCCCATTTGGTACTTAATAGATCTTAAGTTTAGATGGATCTACACTGATTAAATACTTCTCAAGTTGTAGAATGTGTGAAGCAATACTTGGATAAGAGTAATGTTGCACATCATCCCTAGAAGGGTAGGTGCCACCTTCGAGTAAGACCCCTGATCTTGGGTGTGTCTCTAGAAATCTAGGTCCTTGCTAAATCATAAGTTTCCTAGTAGGTGTTGGGTTGTGGGCTGTTGGCACTAGCATAGGGCTTGCTAGCCGGATTTTAACATAGAAAATGTTTCCTGTAGCTGCATGAAACAATTTTTCTCAAATTTTGTTGAAGAAAGTGTGAGGAAATGAACCTTGGCACAACCCTCTTGCTTCCCACAATCACTACAACTACACCAAACCCAGATCAAAATGCTCCAAAACACAAGGAAATTGCTTTTCCTTGGCAGGAAACCCCTTTGTTCAAATGTTGTTGAAGCAAGTATGAAAAAGAATGAGAGTCAAATCATTTATTTAGAACAAAGATAGTCTGTGAGGGTTTTCTAAAAGTTTCTTCAATGTGAAACTAGGGTTAATGTCAGATAAAAGCACTTGGCTGAGTCCCCATGTTCAACTCCCTAGTCAAAATGCAATCAAAACATGCAAAATCACACCCATTTTGTCTGGAAACTCCAATGAAACGCGACTTGGCGTTTTAGAATTGTGAAATACCATCTGAAATGTAATGGAGTAATGCAGTTGGATACTTTGATGACTGACATTATGAACTTTGTTGAAACATTAGCTGGCTATTCTTCTTCATCTATTCTAGGTTGTAGGTTTAAGGTTGCTGTTGGTAGGCAATTTGAGTGACTTGACCAGACTTTGTGAGTTGGACCTTGATCTTGCCAGTCGATCCTTAATTTGGAAGCTTTGTATGAACAATGCTCCATTATTGGTGGAAGTATATTTTAACCTTGATCCCAAGTTGTGGGTTATAAGTATTGGAGTATTGCCAACTGTGGGTTAGGATTATTGGAGTATTGAATGCTAGTACTATTGGAGTTGGAGACTTTGATGAATTCTACTTCTTCTTCCATATACTTCTCTCTAATTTCCAATCTTTTAGCTTTAGACTTGTCTCTCTAATGTCCAATATTTTGGCCTTATACTTGTCTCTACACAAGTCTAATGATGCCTCATTGTGTGTACAAATGCCTCATAATTATGTGCTCGCAACTATCATAATGATAGGCTATACAATGGAAAAATATGGCCAGTAGATAATCATTACATCATAGAAGATGGAAGTACATTACATTCCCCCTTAATGACAACTTTGAAAATCCTCGATAAAGTGGCAAAGAGAACTTCAAACTTTGCTGCTGTCAAGGATAAGCTGTTGAGTGGAACAACGTAGGAAACCATCATAAGCTGCAACCAGATCCTCAATAAGGTGCAAGAAAAAGAGACCTGCTACCATCAAGAGTCAATGCAAAAAGATCTAGTAATGCCAGCATTCCAATCAGCTACACAGTTAGCTGTGTTTATTTATTTAAATTGGTGCAGAGAGGGTTGAGAATTTGAGAAATATTGTTTGAACCAAATTCACACTCTTTTTGGTGGAGGGGTCAAACTGGACTTATGACTTGGGGCTCCAGGGTCAACCTGACAAATAGAAAAATACAACATTACACACATTTTCAAGAAAATTTAAATATTTGGTGGATTGCTATTGAAATTTTATCAATTTAAGCCAACAAATTTATGCGTACTGGTTGGAATTGAATTCTATATACTCTTTGACAGGAACCCATCGAACTTTTGGCTGGAGTTGACCTGTCTAAGTTTGATCAAGACTCGCTATGTCTGGCAAAGTTCTGTTAGATCCGGCCTGGACAAACTGGGTCAAACTTGGTACTGACAGGTCTGACTAGATCTGGCTGGGTCTGGTCTGAACTGATTCGTTTTGGAGTTCGGTTTGGTCTAACTTCCAAGTCTGGGTAGACTTGGCCATGTCCTATGAGTATGGAGCAGCCAGATAATGAATTTCAAATTTTAGCTGCAAGTATGGACTCTGGAGCCACTAATTAAAAAAATAGGTTCTCAGTTGTGGAGCAATATGTTGAGAATCCTGGGGTTGCCGAACTAATTTAAGAAAGGAGGTCTATCTCTAGGTTCTGATATCTATTGATAAGGACTAGAGATGGAACAAGTTGAGGAAATAGAAAAGATATCTTGATATACAGAGGAGGAAACTTTAGGAACTTGTTAGGGAAACACGACATCGTATCTTTAATATCAGTATTTCTGGGCCTGTAAGTATAGTTTAAGAATTTTTTTACAATTGCTTGCAAGAATGGAAGGCCTTTAATGGGTGAAGGCCTTTCTCCACACAAATAAGACCTGATGTAATTGGTAAAATAATATCTTGAGGAGTTACAATTACAAATGACACCTAGATGAGAGTTACATTCCATTAAATGACAAAATCCATGATAAACAAATTCCACTATAGACAAAACATACAGCAAGACAAACACTACTGAGGACAAAACTCATTTATATTGCATGATGAGCAATTGATCCCATGGTGTTGATCATAGATCATGCCAATTATTTGATAAAGATCCACATTAGTAATGTGTGTTTGTTTGGGGTAGCTGTATATGGCCTGAATCTACTATTTCATTATTTGTTGATCTACTTGAAATGTTATATTCATTTGTTTTTAATGCAGAAAAAGTCTTATAAATGAAATTTGTTTATGGCCAATTTCAGCAGGAAATTTGACATCAGCACCTACTGACGAAGCAATCCGATTGGCAAGTAAAGTGCTATCAAATGCTAAGAATGAGCCCTGTAAGAGTATTTTAAAGATGCCCGCATTAGCATTGAATGATGGTGAGAAATGCTTTTCAAGATTTATATCAATGATTGGCTTAGTGGGAGATCCTATTTCCTTTGAGAAAGAACGTACCGAGGTTAACCCTTGGATGCCTGAGGAGAAGGGAATTTTCCAAGAGAAGTTTGCTGCATTTGGTAAGAACTTCAGCAAAATTGCTTATTTTTTGGATCACAAGACTACAACAGACTGTGTTGAGTTTTTCTATAAAAATCAAAAGGCAGAAGACTTTATGAAAATAAAGAAAATGCATAAACTGCATAATGAAAGAGGTTATTCTTGTGTAAGTACTTACCTCACCACCTCAAGAAATAATCAGCATAGAGAGTCGAATGCAGCTTCACTGGATGTATTAAAAGATGCCAGTAATTAGGCAGTGGGTATTCAGCATAAATTGCAAAAGTATGCTGGAAGGCCACTAATGGGCATGCGCTTTGATCATGGAAGATTTACTAGTCAGTCTTTCATGGACACATCTAACAAAAGAATAGTCAATTCTGATTTGGACCATGAAAGCACTGCCGCAGTGGATGTCTTGGCAGGGATATGTGGTGCTTTTTCTTGTGAAGCAGTAGGATCATGTGTTACTACAACTGGAGTTGATCTATCTGAAAGTATTCAGGAGAAAGGTTTCTCCAGTCAACACAGGAAGAAAAATGTTGATACTGATCATACCTTAACATCTGAAGTTGTTGAAAATATTGAAATACAATATTCTTCCGAAGAAAATTGTGAGGACATCAATGTAGATTGGACTGATGATGAAAAGGGTCTTTTTATCAGTGCCGTGGCCATGTTTGGTAAGGATATTGGAAGAATTTCCCATTATGTCCATTCTAGAACAGAAGTTCAATGTAAGACGTTCTTTAGCAAAGCTCGTAAATGGCTTGGACTTGATGAACAATGAAATAAATACAAGACGATGCTTCTCCTTCAGAGCATTGGCTTGGACTTGATCTTGGTCTGTCTTAAGGGCACTTTCCTATAAAAGGAACAATCTTCAAAAAAATCTACACGGGCTATCCGCGATGTCTGAAACCAACTCTACCCCTCGGTTAAAATGCCTGATGGACGACCATTTTCTCAAACAAAAACCAACCCATATGTCTCACCACTTGATGCAAACTCTGCTACCAACTAACTCATCCAATCTTCTACTTCAAGAAATCATATATAATATTTGCAAAACGTTTGACTAATCTTCAGTCTCAATTATCAACTATTCAATAGGTTACTCAAATCAATTGGTGCCTGGATCCCATATTGTTCATTTCAAAACATTAAGCCCTTTCTTTTGAATGACCGTAATCTTTCACAAAAATCAAAGTTATTAATAGATGAAGTAATTCGTAACCCCAATAACCCTGCATAAGCAATCTCAGGAAGATATTTAAAATCCACTGCTAATATAAATGTAATCTCGAGAAGATCTTCAAAAACCTCTGCCAATATACTCTTTAATTTCTATAATCTCATTACCAGTTTCCAATCCAAGACTCGACAAGTGATTCAAACTGCTGTGAGACTCAAAATAAAAACAAAAAGTTCTGCTACGGCCAACTCTGTATCATTCAATCGCAGCAGAAACCCATCAAACACCAAATCCTACTGAAAACATTAATTTGCTATGCAAAACCCCAAAAAACTCAATTTGGGTTCATTAGTAACGATTGTTTGAGGCCTTGATTATGCAAATCAAAAGTAAGGTTCGAATCTGAGGCACTTCCAACAAAAACTAAAACGCTGAGCTTATTGAAACCCCAAAACCCAAGTCAACTAACAAATAAGACTTGAAAATAAATAAGAAGAACCTCGTATTAAGGTTGTTTTGCTCCATTTCCCAAGCATCTTTCAGTGCAAAAAATCGATGATTCCTTTCTCCAGCAATCCAAAAAGAATTTCAGGGTAGATAAAGGGAAAGACGCCTTCAAATAATGAACAATTGAACTTGGCGGTAAAAAACAGGCTCGCGGGAATGTTGTTTTGTCTATACATTGGTCAAATGACAAAATGTCTCAAAAAGTAAAAAGAAATGAGCAAACCACTAAAATATATAATTCTTTCTATCACTGTTTTCAATACTATGATATTATTAAGTAGAATGATACATGCAATTTTAAGAATTAGTTTCCTGGAATGGTTTGCCACATCTCGAGTATTAGTGGTTGGCCAATATATGACAAACAAAGTTAAACTCTATCAAATACCTAAACATCAATATTGGTGAAAGTAAGTGTACAAGGCCATTTAAAGTGTAAGGATTAATATTTTCTAAATAAATTTAATAAACATTAATATAGCAACAAAATCCCTTCATTGTTGGACTATTTTCTCCCTTTACTATTAGATTGTTTCTCCCCCTTCACTACTAGAAATATAATGGTAAAAATAAGAGGCTAATTTTCCCATTTAAGTGCATGATAATGTGAGGTAAGTGAAAGATTAGGGTTTGGGGGGAGGAACCCACCCTTCCCTTGTTATTTTTAGCTTTTGTAAGACTAAAATTTAGCATTTTTTTGTAGAGAATGTGGCCCTTGAGAACCCAAAAGAACAAAAAATTACCCAAAAGAACCAAAACGTACCCAAAAGAACCTAAAAACAGGGTTCAAGTACCCATTTGGGGTTAACTCCTCACTTGATAGCGAGGAAGAGCCAAGTACTTCATAGAAGAACACAGTTCATTTGGGTTCTTTTGCATGAAAACATATTCATCGATGGGATTACTAAGGAAATTGTTTGATATATTAAAGGAAACACTTGTTAAATGGGCTCTCTTACAATAATTAGTTGTCTCAATCATGATTGCAAACAGTCCCTGAATCTGGAATTTTATCAACCTAAACCATTTCCAATCATCCGCTCTATAAAACCCATCCGTTTTCCAGAGAAATCAAAAGTAATGTTTTACTAAAACCCAAAATGTTATCACCCCCAATTACGCTTCACCTTGCCGCCATAACTTTCCTCTTGAGACAAAAAAAAATGAAATGAAAAGAAAAAGAAAAAAGTCTGTAGAATAGAGACCTAATTAAATTATTGTCTTAAAAAATTGTTCCAAAACCACTCCTAGTTTAGTAGTGTATCAAACGTTTTTTATCATGATAGTTAAATTGGTGTCAATAGCTAAGTTGTCATAAATGAGGAGGTCTATAATTTACTAACTTCTAACACGGCAGATGGATTCAGAGACCCCCTCTGAATCCACATGTCGTGTTAGAATTTAGTAAATTGTACAAATTCATTGTCAAAATTGTAATTTTCCATTGCTGAAGTGACACAACTAAAAATAACCAAATAATGACCAATTGTTATGTGATCATTTTAGTCTAGATACCCCGTGACCAAATTTGGTCATTTATCTTGGTCTTCTCAGTTTAATTTTTACACGTGACCAAAAGTGGTCATTTATCTTGGTCTTTTTTAGTTAGCTCACATAAATTTATCAATTTTGGTCATTTATCCCTTGAAAAAAACTGTGGTGACCAAAAGTTTTGGTCTCCTGGTCACTAATCTCTCATTTTCCACTAGTGTAGAAAGAAGACATTTCCAAGCAACGAAAGCAAAGCAAAATGAATCTTGGAAATCATCCACTCCGATGTATGCGGTCCTATGTCATCAAACTCTCTAAGCAGGTATGCATATTATGTTTCTTTCATTGATGACTTTTCTAGGAAGACATGGTTTACTTCATGAAGAACAAAGACAAAGTATTCAGTAAGTTCAAGGAATTCAAAGCCTTGATCGAAAACGATACTGAAAAGAAGATCAAGACCTTTCGATCAGATAATGGCAGAGAATTCACTTCAAATGAATTCAAAGAGCTATGTAAAGAATCAGGGATTAAGAGGGAGTTGTCCACTCCTTACAATCCACAACAGAATGGGATTGCAGAATGGAAGAACATAACTATCATGGAAGCTGCAAAAGCAATGCTTCATGATCAAGACCTTCCTATGCATCTTTGGGCGGAAGCTGCCAGAACAACGATAGATGTACAGAACCGTACTCCACATAGAGTACTCGAAAACAAGACTCCTAAAGAAGTCTTCTCCGGCAAGAAACCAGAAGTTAGCCATCTTAGAATATTCAGCTGTCATGTGTACATCCACATTCCAAAAGAAAAGAGGGCTAAATTATATCCTTCAGGAAAGAAGGGTATATTTATGGGATACTCTGAAAGCTCGAAAGCTTACAGAATATATTTCCCAGGATACAAGAAGATTGACATCAGCAGAGATGTAACATTTGATGAAGACATCGCTTACAACAAATCCAGAAAGAGACTTGCTGAAGAACCTGAAGAAGCAGAAGCACCCAGGATTCATGATACAACCATGAATGGGTAAACTCAAGAAGAAGATCGAGAATTTGAAGAACCACAAAGACCTGTAGATCCACCTCTCTAGAAGAATCCTCATAAGAGGAAACCTGCTTGGGTACGAGAACTTATGTAATTGAGTCATGTTGTCATGCCCCGATGTTCCGACCGGGAGAATCAATAATGTAAACAAGTCATGTCAAGTCATAGTGGGTAACCCTCCGATTGTCTAAGGGTTAAAGTCCTCGCATTTTCGAGGCACTAGGGTTATTAGACTCTCCAAGTAGAGGTTAGCCCTAGTAGGGTTTTAGTCATGTCGAGATTAGTATCAATAAAGAGCTGGAGTCTCTATTTAGTACACATCACTCACACACTCAAGTGTAGCGCATAGTTGAGGAAGGAGAAGACACTAGGGCTAGACAAGAAGAAGATTACTACTATCGGGAGTGCATCTTACTGTTTCGGGTTTTATCTTTTGTGCTAATTCTATCTCTAAGGAAGTTGCGAGGTTTTCTCCATTTATGGTTTCCCCGATGAAAAACACTGTGTTCATTGTCTCTTGTGTTTGATTGTTGTACTTGTTGTTCTCTCACTAAGATCCTAACATAATGCTAGCTTGAATGTTGAAAAACTAACATACAAGTTAATGACAGTTGGTTTGGATAACACAACAAGAAAAATAGAGGTATATATATTCCTATAAGTACTCATTTTCATTTGTGCCCACAATTAGTAATAAACTAATTAGATTAATCATTAATAAATGAATTGGATTAGTTAGCCCTAACATTTCCTTGGAGAATGCATTATGACTTTTTTTGTATTTTGACTCAATGTTTTATTGAAAACTCATCATGAAAACACACTCACATGAGAATAAACAAATGATCAGAGTTGCAAGTGAATGTTTCAATATTTCAAATTCACTCCATTTTCCAGCATACCAAGTGTGACTGTAAAAGCAATAAATTTCTCTGCTGGCCTTGGGGAATAGATATTGTAATAATCACCCTCTGTGGGAGCGTTTGGAGGTTTCTGAGTCATCTTCTCGGGCGTCAAGCAATCATTTCTCTCACGATCATAAACGGATCTCTTCAGCTGGTCAGATAACACGCTCCACGATTCGCCGATGAGCTTGAAAGCACCCTTGGCACCCGTGGATTTGTTTTTGTCGGGATGGAGCAGCAGGGCCAACTTTCTGTACTGTTTCTTGATGATTGCTTCGTCCGCAGCCGAGTTTACCTGCAAAATGCCATACCAGTTAGTCTGCCCATTCATTTTCTTCTCGTCAGCCAAGTAAACGTCAAGAACGGCCATCCTCCGGCTAAGCCCTTCCAGCGAAGGGCACAGCTCGTGGGCTTCGAGGGCCGATTTCTTGGCCCCGGTTAAGTCGTGCGCCATAAATTTATTTTCCATCATCTCCATGGCTCTATGAGCTTCATCTGTCTTGGAATCCATCGGCTGCAACAGTAAACTGGTCTTGTAAACCCTTCGGGCCGAAAGAGGAAAAAGAAGGACAGGCTGATACGTAAAACAGTAAACTGGTCTTGTAAACCCTTAGGGCCGGAAGAGGAAAAAGAAGGACAGGCTGGTACCTAAAGCTGCAAGCTGAGAGATAGATAGGTTAATCCGGCCCACTATAAAAACCCTCTTGGTCTGCCTTCAAAGAATGTCTGCAGATTCAATTTATATACTTCAAATTTTCAGATATTATTCGGCTTAGTCTATATAATTCAAATTTTCAGATATTATTCGGCTTATTCTAGCGTTATCTACTCGTTTTTTTTTGTTTTTTTTGTTTTTTTCATATGTTTTTTTAAATGAAGGTAGTTATTTTTAATTTGGAATATATTGTTTTTTATTTTATAAAATCAAAATTTGATTATTTTAATTACGATTTTGATAATAAAAATACTTCAAAATTTGTATATTCTCATTTAAATAGTTCAATTTTTAGTTTAGTGTGACAATCGTTAGTTTATTTTGGCTAATGCATTTAAAAAGTAAATTTGTTAGTTTAGTGTGGTTACTAGATTTGGTGTAAATTTCTAATTTTGTGTAATAACAAAATTGTGATATGCAGTTATTTAATTATCTAGATAAAAGTTTTTATTTGAGATTTGGGGTGGATTACTGGTCTCGATGTATTAATAAGTCATAGTTGATGAATGCATAATAAAGAGTTGATGGGAGATAACTAAAAGAATGTGATAAAAAAAAAAGAATTGATAGTTGATAAATGGATAACATGAAGCATGTTGGTGATAACATATAGCTAGGCATGGATAACTTGGAGGTGAACCACTTTAACTAAAATAATAAATCCAAACAGTCCTCTTTTCTAGCATTTTCTCTCAACTATGACTAAGCAACCTTAGCTTAGCATTTATTTGTTAATTTTTTTTTTCATCTCTATTACTAATTAAAATGAGTTAGATTATGAAAAAAGGGTTATTGGATTTATAGTAAATTTCTAATCTATTTGCATTTGTTTAGCTTATTAATTTTGAAATTTAATTTAGCTTATCAATTTTTATATTTTGACTAATTTGAAGAGAAAAAAAAATCATGGATGAAATTGCAATTGTGTTGTGATGAAGCCGTAGGTTAACAACTCTAATAATAGAAAACTGGTAAAGAATACACCATTTATTAGGAATTTTTCTTTCTCTTTGTGCAAATTGAGGGTGATAAAATATTATTATGTCCTAACAAAGAATTTATTAAATTAATTTGTTCATATATATATAATGTGTTAGATTATGTTTTTTTACATATTTTTATAAGATTACATTATTATATTTTACAGTTTAAATGATGATTACGTTTGATTATTAATTTGTAATATTTTACATGAGAAATGAATTTTAAGTTTAAAGGATGATAACGTTTGATTATAATTTTTTTTAATAAAGAAAATCATTTGATATTAGATAAAGGGCGTAGATTTTAATTACAACTTCATAATAACTCAGTGTACTTGTATCAATGTTTTTTGTAAAATGGGAAAATCTAAAAACAAAATATAAATATTGTAAATCTTTGGATTATAAATATTATAAGATTGATTAAAAAAATCTATAATTAGTTCACAAAAATTATTAAGATAAATAGTTACAAAATTGTAATTAAAAAAAAATAGAAAACTAAAAAAGATTTTACATATTTATACATTTAATCTTTAAAATTCAGCACTCAGATTCCAACTTGAAAAAATTAAAGATATATATGTTCCAGCTTTTAAAAGAAATATCAAAATTTTAAAAAAAATATCAAAAGATATATATATGCACTTTTCAAAACTTCATGAATTTCAAACAATATTCAAATTTTTATTATAAAGATAAAGGAAGAGGGTTTTACTTTGGTTTGATTCCTATGCTTACATGACAAATCTTGAGTTAAAGATAGATCTATGCTCATATAATATAAATTTGAATAAAAACTTGTAATCTTATCATTTAAAAATCTAAACATATTTAAGTAAAATAAGAATAGATGAGTATAAAAGAATATGGCTTTCTTAGCAATAGGCAAAACCTTGATGTAGTAGGAGAAAGTCAAGAAAGTCTTCATTCTATCAAGATCAAAGATATTCAAACTCTTGTCACAAAGAATATGATCATATGGATTGCAAATTGGGATTCTAGTGACACTTACTAAGTGGGTCATGGGGTGTATTTGCAATCTTGCTTAATGAATCTCCTACATCCTTTTTCAAAGATTACATGGGTTGAAGGAAGGGATGCTCAGTATCCCCTGTCTTGTTCTTTTTGGTCATTGAAGGTTAACTTAGGCTTATTGGTATTGCAAAGAAGGACAAGAAGATTAAAGGTATCAAAATATTTGAAAATATTTTTACTACCCATCTTTTGTTGGTTGATGATGTTTTAGTTTTGGTATGGGTTTAATAGTTGAGTGGGATATATATTAGTCTATCTTTCAATTTTTTTGTCAAGCCTTAGAAATAAAAGTTATTGCATAAAAGTCCATGTTTCTTCATAATGTCTATGAGCAAGTTATATGTGACCAAATTCAACAACTCTTTTCTTATCAAATGTCTTCATTGGAGGAGGGTTTGAAATACCTTGAGTATTTTTGAAACCCAACTATAATAGAAAAGGATATTGGAATTGGCTACTTCAAAATTTTGAAAACATGATTAGCAATTGGACTTATCGTTGGTTATCCCTTGGTGGTAGACTTATATTAGTAAAATCTATTATTGAAAGAATTCTAGTTTATTGGTTTTCTTTAGCCAAAATCCCAGTGCTGCTTATCAATGGAATTAGAAAGAGAATGCTTCATTTCATATGGGAAGACAACTCTGTTTCTTCAAAATTTCGTTTGACCTCTTGGAAAAGATTTTTTGTCCTAAAAGATTGGGAGGCTCAGTATTAAATAATTTGAATTGGTTTAGCTCTTCTTTGAGCCTTAAGAGTCTTTTGAGTATTTTTGGAGATGGTTTAGTGTGCCAAAAGGTAAATATATGAAGAATTCTAATGTGGTTCAGTGGATTAGAATGCCACAAAAACTAGTTTTCAATGCTTCAATTATTCGGAGAGAATTAACTAGATCCTATTTGAAAATGAGTGAGTGGCTTAGCTAGAAGATTAGAAATGTATTACATGTATTTATTGGAATTGATCCCGTTGTGGGTGCGGGTGATAGATTTAAATTGTCTTAACTCTTACTTTTTGAATTATACTTTTTAAATATTCAAGTTCTTGGACATATTACAAGATGCTTTAATGCTGCCAACTCTTTATCCTATTGGTAATATGAAAAAAAAAGGGTTTCTCTGATGTGCTAGCTAAGGAATGGAACTCATATGTTATGGTATTATTATCTTGAAGGATTTGGTGAAGTGTTCACCAAAATGGCGGGATAGGACTCTTTTGAAATGAAAAATTCCTTTTAAATTAAAATGTTTCTTCTGGCTTTGTTTAGAAAATAATATACTTACTTGGGAGAACCTTTTTAAGAGGGGGATACATGGGTCCAGGTATTTGTGTCTTATGTAGGACTAGCGAGGAAGCAATTTCTCATATTTTTGTCAGTTGTCCCTTCTTCAAAAGTACTTGGTATGAATTGAGTAAGAGTATGAATTTTTATGATGTATGGGAGGATACAAGATTTTAGGACTATATTGTAAACTAGTTCAATAAGAAGGTCAAATATAGGGAAATTGTAACACACCTAGTGTCGCACTAGACTTAACACACAATTCTTTTTATATAAAACATAGATGCATATTAGCTACATGCATGCATTTGACTAGTGCATAATCATTATAAGTATATAATAGAAGCTTAAACTATATCCCAATACCCATAAAATATTACAACAAAAGTGTAACACATAAAATCATAATTGCTCAAAGTTAGAATATTTTATGAAAATTTTATTCATAAATCTTATAACAAAAACTTAACAAATAAAATCATAATAGTTAGAATATTTTATGAGACTTTTTTTCATAAATATTGGTGTAAAATATATTTGTGCACACTTACGAAACATAAGTTAAAGTTAGCTTTATGAGAATTGGCCATAAAACTGTAAATAAATATTTACTCAATAAAATCCACACAATTAAAACCAAGATATTTTTAAAGTTTATTTTGACATGCCTTAATTTATTTGTTTACCATATTATTAATACATCGTTAGATAATACTCTAACATACCTCTTTTTTATAATTACTTCCCACTAAGGAAAATGTATGACTTCCAGACCATGTTAGGGGTGGCTTAGTAAATAATAAATAATAATATTTCCAAAACTTTCCTTATAAAAATTTCTTTCTTGGGAAATCCGACACTCATGAGATGTAGGCTTAAAGTGAAAATTAACAGGTTATAAATGTTTTCCTCAACCTATTATTTTATTTTTTCCATGCTGCTATTTCTACTCCAACTTCGACACAATTATTTAAACTTCAATGAATAATTAAGCCAATTGGGAAAGGTGGGGTTTTCATAAAATAATCACGAAAACATTTTCCATACTTTTCTAAATTCATGAAAGATAAAAACCTATGATTCCAAAACTTGTAATTTAAAACAAAAATAAGCCTATGGATGAACTTCTAGCTTATTTCTCCATTCTCATAAACTAAAAATTTGCACATGAAATGAATTTGACTCCTATTTAAAACATGGATAAAATTTAAAGGAATTATCCCATAATTAAACGTGACACACATTTCATACCCATGAATTAAACCAAGTAAAACATGAATTCATTCCTTTCATCCAAACTTAGGAAATTTAATAAGGAAATCATGCAAATAGTTTATTAGACATTAATTAAATGAAAATCTGAAATTAGAATTCAATTTCCAGAATTTAGAACTTATCTCCAAAATATTGAAATGAGCAACTAGCTTCGTGGAAACCACACTCCACCCAACCATAGGTCTCTTCTCATCCTTTATTGGAAAAGAAATAACATTCGAACCACTCCCAACATAGGGATCCAAATTCTATTCCCACCTCAGGAAATAACTCTAGACAAACTCCCAAACATAGGGAACCAAAATCTAATTCCGACACAAGAAATATCAATTTGTCAACACTCCCAAACAGAAGGATTCTGTACAAGTCTACAGACATCCAGAAATCTAGTTGTGGCCAATTTTATGCTTTAAATTGTCTTAACTCTTACTTTTTGAATTATACTTTTTAAATATTCAAGTTCTTGGACATATTACAAGATGCTTTAATGGTGCCAACTCTTTATCCTATTGGTAATATGCAAAAAAAAATGGGTTTCTCTGATGTGCTAGCTAAGGAATGGAACTCATATGTTCTGGTATTATTTTCTTGAAGGATTTGGTGAAGTGTTCACCAAAATGGCGGGAAAGGACTCTTTTGAAATGAAAAATTCCTTTTAAATTAAAATGTTTCTTGTGGATTTGTTTAGAAAATAATATACTTACTTGGGAGAGCCTTTTTAAGAGGGGGATACATGGGTCCAGGTATTTGTGTCTTATGTAGGACTAGAGAGGAAGCAATTTCTCATATTTTTGTCAGTTGTCCCTTTTTCAAAAGTACTTGGTATGAATTGAGTAAGAGTGTGAATTTTATGATGTATGGGAGGATACAAGATTTTAGGACTATATTGTAAACTATTTCAATAAGAAGGTCAAATATAGGGAAATTGTAACACCCCTAGTGTCGCACTAGACTTAAGACACAATTCTTTTTATATAAAACATAGATGCATATTAGCTACATGCATGCATTTGACTAGTGCATAACCATTATAAGTATATAATAGAAGCTTAAACTATATCCCAATACCCATAAAATATTATAACAAAAGTGTAACAAATAAAATCATAATTGCTCAAAGTTAGAATATTTTATGAAAATTTTATTCATAAATCTTATAACAAAAACTTAACAAATAAAATCATAATAGTTAGAATATTTTATGAGACTTTTATTCATAAATATTGGTGTAAAATATATTTGTGCACACTTACGAAACATAAGTTAAAGTTAGCTTTATGAGAATTGGCCATAAAACTGTGAATAAATATTTACTCAATAAAATCCACACAATTAAAACCAAGATATTTTTAAAGTTTATTTTGACATGGCTTAATTTATTTGTTTTCCATATTATTAATGCACAGTTAGATAATACTCTAACATACCTCTTTTTTATAATTACTTCCCACTAAGGAAAATGTATGACTTCCGGACCATGTTAGGGGTGGCTTAGTAAATAATAAATAATAATATTTCCAAAACTTTCCTTATAAAAATTTCTTTCTTGGGAAATCCGACACTTATGAGATGTAGGCTTAAAGTGAAAATTAACAGGCTATAAATGTTTTCCTCAACCTATTATTTTATTTTTTCCATACTGCTATTTCTACTCCAACTTCGACACAATTATTTAAACTTCAATGAATAATTAAGCCAACTAGGAAAGGTGGGGTTTTCATAAAATAATCACGAAAACATTTTCCATATTTTTCTAAATTCATGAAAGATAAAACCCTATGATACCAAAACTTGTAATTTAAAACAAAAATAAGCCTATGGATGAACTTCTAGCTTATTTCTCCATTCTCATAAACTAAAAATTTGCACATGAAATGAATTTGACTCCTATTTAAAACATGGATAAAATTTAAAGGAATTATCCCATAATTAAACGTGACACATATTTCATACCCATGAATTAAACCAAGTAAAACATGAATCCTTTCCTTTCATCCAAACTTAGGAAATTTAATAAGGAAATCATGCAAATATTTTATTAGCCATTTATTAAATAAAAATCTGAAATTAGAATTCAATTTCCAGAAATTAGAACTTATCTCCAAAAGATTGAAATGAGCAACTAGCTTCGCGTAAACCACACTCCACCCAACCATAGGTCTCTTCTCATCCTTTATTGGAAAAGAAATAACATTCGAACCACTCCCAACATAGGGATCCAAATTCTATTCCCACCTCAGGAAATAACTCTAGACAAACTCCCAAACATAGGGAACCAAAATCTAATTCCAACACAAGAAATATCAATTTGTCAACACTCCCAAATAGAAAGATTTTGTACAAGTCTATAGACATCTAGAAATCTAGTTGTGGCCAATTTTATGCTAAACCACACAATTCCCACTCTGGTATCCTTCTAATGATTCCACAATGAAACTCATCACTACTTTCTTCAACATCTAAGAACTATACTAGAGCGGTTCATGAATAATTCACCATTAATTATGACCACCGAATAGAAGTCAAGAAGAAGATAACCAAATAAACAAGGGAAGTATGGTTTGTGCTAATATAGTTCATCCATGTATGCATAACATGCAACTCTTATGCCCATCATGCACCTTTTCTTTGTAGATTATTCCACACTCCAACATACCCTCCAAGTTCTATTGCATTAGCCTACATTGGTACTATTCCCCACATAGAAACATGCCATCTGATACCATCAAATAGCCACCTAACCCTCCACTAACCACCCCTTAAACATACTTTGCAACCTAAAGAGGAATTAAAAGGTAAAAATGAGTTTACCAAAGGATTAGGATGAATAAAAGTAAAAAGGTATTTTTTCTAAGGTTGTGCAAGGTTAACAGCTTATGACTTAGCCCTCTCTCTAGGATAAAAACAACCCCTATATTCCCTTAGTGAATTTATTAGTCCCATTTCCTTTCATGGTGAAATTTTACATTTGTCTTTCCATGCGGGAAATAGATATCAAAATTACATGATAAAAGCATGGGTCTTAGCTGGGGACATTACATCCCCACCCCCCTAAATATCAACATCATCATCGGCTTTACATTGTTCAAAACTTATTAACAAAAATATTTTAGACTTATTACAAAATACATTCATTCAAAACAAGTCGGGGCTACTCTTCCCATGCCCAACATTTAAATTAAAATCAGTTGACTTCTCTAGGGATATGGAGGGTCCATTGGTATTTTTCCTATCCTATGGCCCTTCCCCTAATAGTCTTGGTCATTTTGTCTAATATGCAGGTTGGTTGTCCTTGGATTTTCCAATTTGGATCTACCTTCAACTTTTGTCTTGGTTTTTCGATGCTTTTTTTTGTTGACTACTTAAAGTCACACACAACAGAGGTACATTTCCACCTACATCTCCGAATGTAGAAACTTCCCGCACATTATATGAGCTTACCTCTTGATTCTTTCTTTTCTTTGGGAAATCCAGTAAAATGATGCTCTCCTCCATAGTTCCAACATTTCAATTGGAAATAAGGTCTCTTCCCCACTGGATTTGCCACCTTTGCAGCAAAATTTACAATTGGATGCTTGGAAGAAGTAAACCTATCCTTCTTATCATGCATAACTCTAGCCTTTTTCTCCTTCACATCATACTTTTCTTTCATCCTAGTCCCATTCACTGACTTGTGCACTTCATGTCTGATTTTACTTTTTTCAAATAGACACATGGTCTTTTGAACACATTCTTAATGTTTTGGGTTCATCATATGTAATTATATCTCTATAATATACTTGAATTCCACTTAGGAAACATTGAACTTTAACTTTATCATGTCTCGGATGAAATTGACATAGCCAAACATCTATAAGAACACTTTTCATACTTTTTCATGGTTTTATTACCCAATCTGAGTTGAAATAAATCTCTCATTTTCTTGTCATAATACTGCTGGTATAAATAATATTGCTTGAATAATCTTTAAAATTTTCTCCATAAGATTTGTCTTTCATCCAAACCTTTTACTTTCTTTAGCTGCTTCCACCAATGGTATGCTCTTCCCTAAAGATTAAATATTACAATTCAAGATTCCTGATTATCTAAGTAATCATGAAACCTCAGATAATTTTTCATTTCCAATAGCCACATCTCAGTTACTTCACCACACTTCTCACCATCAAAGGTGGGAGGCTTGAGCTTCCTAAGCTCACCCTATAAAACCTTCACTTCAATTTTTGTCTTTTCATATTTTAAGGAATAAGGGACATTTTTTTAAGCCTCTTATTTCCATGATAACCACCTCCATAATGGTGCCAGGAGTATTCCATCCCTTCACTTACATCCTTGTCACATGAGTAGTGATATCTATTAGATATCTCTCTCTCTCTCTCTCTCTCTGACCAAAGATCCCTCTTCTTCCTTTACCACCACAGAAGACACTTGATGCACTTTATCATGCATCTGCATTAAATTCTGCATCAAATGTTGGTTGATTTGGTTTTGTTGTTCCATATACTAAATAATTTTCCCATTACCATCGTGAATATATTTCAAGGCTTGGAACAATTCTTTGGGTTCCTCTAACACCCTTTGCTTAAATTTATTTAACCAAGGACATGTAAATGATGGTAATTTTCCTTCTTTAGTTTATGTTTTTGATGATTCTAAAACAACACTGTAAATAAATATCCATTTAATAAAATTATGGTAGGGTTATGAGCAACCTTGTTGTAAATTGAGAGACCCTTATTAAGGTTAATAGATGAACTATTGGTCATCACTAAGGGGACAACTGTCCAAATGGGGAAAAAGTAGTTACTATACAATAAAATCCATAGGAAAATAAAATCATGCACAAGGGGGAAAAATCCCTAGCCCTTAAGAATAGAATCCAACTTCGAGGATCTACTGAAAAAAAATCTCCCAAGCTTACTGTAATCAAGCTTCCAAGATTTGCTTGAAAGCAAGTTTCTAGGCTTGCAAAAATTGATATTTCAGGCTCTGTATTGAATGTATGAGCTTCCAATAACCGTGATAATGAGAGCTATCAAGATCTGGGCAACTTGAGAGCTTCCATGCTTTGTGGATTATATCTTTTAGGCTTTGAGTGATTTTAGGCTCTGGGAAGTAACTTTCCCTGGGTATTTGGTGGCACTTGAGAACTAAGGTTCAATTTGCTTATTTCGAGTTTTTGGGAAATGGGGTGGATTCTTGAGTTTCCTAAGGATGGGAGGAGCCTGTTTTCTCATTACCTAGTTCCACTATTTATTTTCAAATAATTTTCATATCCTGTTTATATATACAATTTATGAAGAAAGATTAATTATTGGCTACAATAGTATTAATAATGATTGTTAATATTTTCATGTGTTATCGTGTACGTTTAATCATGATTAAAGAGTACGATCAGTTCGTTGTATTTTATTTGAGTTTAACAATTTAATAATTGTTGGTTGTAAAGAGTATAGAGTACAAAAAAACTGGCAGAATAATATAGCAGGATTTTTGAGCGGTGCAAACCCAAAACTTATATCAAAACTGAACTATATAACTATGTTGAGATGATTATGGAGTATTAAACTACGTTACATGTAAAGTTATTTTATTTTATGTTATAGTAGACCCTAAGAAGGTTCTGTTGAATATTCTAAAAATAGTGTAATACTTCTACTCTTTTAATGTTGGAATAGTGTAAACCTAATCTAGACCCAAACAAGAAGATACTCAGGACTAGAACTCATCTGATGATGGGTAAACATTTGTTAAATTAAATTATTCGTGAACCTATGATAATGTTTTTTTGGTAAGTGAGAAATCATATTTAATTATAGAGGAAAATATACAAAAATACAGAGTCATGGGACCTACCGTAGCAAGAAAATAACCTGTAGCAAGAAAAAAACTCTGCGTAGAGTTTTAATGGCCTCCCTGAAGGGGAAACCAGCCCATAATTAGAGTTATTCTACCATTTCTATGATACTTTTATTTCAAGATCAAAACTAAAAGTAGAGGGACTAAGAAAAGATTATCATCTCTATAACAATAACCTAACCAAATCCAAAATTATAAAAAAATACAATAACAGAAGTATAAAGAGGCTAATTGATATTTATAGTGTTTCATGGAAGCGACATGGATTTCTTGGGATTTTTCTTGGCATTAAAATTTTCCTGTCAGTCCTGCGTTGTGCTACTAGTTTTGACTTTGTTAAAGGTGGTGTCGCCTTGAACACCCTACTTATTCATGTTTTGTTCTTACATATAAACATTGATGTTTGGCTCCTTGACCTCAAAAACATCGTGTCCTTAACCCACATCTTCAAATATATTGTGGATGGTTCGGTCCTCATCTGCGGTTGTGAGAAGACATGAGGTAATATGACAAACTACGACCACCTTGGCAAAACAATCCAAAATCATCAGAAACTTATCCCTGAGATCAGAGAGAGACACTTAGCATTATTCTTTAGCTTTGTTGAGGTATTTTCACAAGAGAAAGAGGGATTATTTCATTCTCGCCAATTTCCTAGGAAGACCCATTCTATTTCTCTCTAATTGGGGGAAGTATTTCTTCTTCCACTCCTTCCCTGATGGCAAGGATGAGCCATACTACCAACAATATACACTAGAGTTATTGTAGGGTTTCTCATTGTCAAACGTAAATGATTCACTAAGGTTTCGCTACGATCAGTGAGGCTGAGTACCAAGAGTAAGGAAATAATGTCTCGGGGGGAAGAATCATGGCCATTAAATGGTTCAAGTGACAGACAAGGAGTGTGTAACACTACGTGAGTGACCCTATCACATTTATTCTCGAGATGAGTTTGGGAATTAATGATATGGTATGGTGGCACCTATGTTCCCATCTCCTCAATCCCCAAAAACTTGCCTCGTGTGCCCTGTAGTGTCGTCGTCATTAAGTCTTCTAGTGCTTCCAGATACCACCCCATCCAGGACACATCTGGGATAACCTATGATAAATATTGACAACGAATTCAAATTGGATTTACAAGTAAGTAAATGTATTTAAAACCTACATAAGGGTAAAATATCAATGAGGTTTTAGACAAGTAATGAATTGACTATGAGATGTACTAAACCCATTCATAGGAGAAGCATTTAAAACATAAATAATGCATGCAATATCCAATGTCATAATCATATTTACAAATAGGGATATTTCTTGAATATCATAATGATTTGTGTACAATATTTGAGGTAGCAACGTGTAACTTAGACCCTACTGGTGCGACGGGACTAGTTGGTCTGGCAGCCGAGACTACTAGTCCTATAATATTTCTAGCAAAACCATGGTAAATAAGCCTTAAAAAAATCAACTGCAAGAAAATTTAACTGCAAATAGAGTGTGTAATATTGCTCAATGATTCCTATTTAAATAGAATCCATAAGTCACAAAAATGATCTCAGAAAATGATTGTAGGGTTATGGTAAAGCTCATATTTACCATCATTTAAGCTGGAAAAATTGTACTGGATTTGTTAACTAACAACTTGGTGAAGATTATTCAAAACCCTCCTATATCTATTTCTTATCTTTATGATTTACCATAAATAAATATGTAACTAATAATTGAACATACATAGTTGGGGGTCAACCAAAAAATAAACCCCAAATTATTCGGACAAAGTCTGTTACAAATTCAATCCTTATTAAAAAAAACAATAACGTCTATTATTCATAGTTGAAATCATGATAAAAATAGTGATTAACATAATGGAATTTGTACTTAAGAACTTGAACAATAAAAATACCTCCTTTAAAACCCCTAAAATTATGGTTACAACCTTAGGCCTGTAAGTAAAACAATCCATTCAGAGCTTTCAAGCAAATTGAAGTGCTTCCCTCGGAACTCATGAAGAGACGATGAGAAAATAGCGTGAATAGACCAAATTTATCCAAGCCAAGTGTTGGATCACACAACTAAGAGAAATCCCAAAACTAGTCATCAAAGCTACTACTTATCGATGACAGAATAATTGAAAATTTTCCCAACCATTGAAACCATCAACAGCTTTATTCTTAAACAACTACAAACCAAAGAGCCCAGGAGTTAGATTGATTAATAACATAGAAGAAAATAATTTTGATGTTAAAGCATGGCAAACATAAATATAATATACCTCAATCAATTGCGAATGACACCATACAAATGTATGATAGTTTCTCGAGGCACGATAGTTCTTCAACTTGCAGAGCATAATCGAATTAGAGATTTTTGTTGTTTCTATACCAAACTCCACAAATATATATGTCTAGACATGAGTAATATTGAGGATAAGCCACGAGGTAGAACCTACCAACTCAAAATATTATAATATAATGGAGTAAACCATGGAGAAGTTTCCTAAGTAGTAATACACTCCTCCCAATTCATTTAGTAGGGCCTAAGAGTGACAATTGAGGTGGAAGACATTAAGGTGGGTTGTACATTGTATACAGTAATGTTGAGTTAATGATTTTAAAGCTTCAATTTAGCACCATTCACCTAACTACCAGGAAATGGGGGTCAAACACAAAAAGTGGTTACGCTATAGTGCGTGGAAATATTGGAGTGAAAACTTAATAGGAAATATTCATAATCTAGAAACCTTTTGACTAGGCCAATGGTGTAGAAACCATTGTATAGGATTAAAATTATAGTACATGTTTTTGCAAAGGTCAAGCTTTAGTGTCGGCTACTTATCCTTATCAATGCTCTTATGTTATGTAGAAAAACATAACGATTGACCAATTAGATGGTATCTTTATTAAGATAAAGACTTACTAAAAAGTTGAATGTGATTACAATTATGCTAAAGCACTCAGGGATTTAGGTATACCTAACAAGTTTCCTTGTAAAAGAAGAGGAAATTCCTTTAATACTTGTTTTAACACCAAATTAACATGTGGATGCACTAGTTGGATAAGTAAGCTAATATTCCAAAACAAAGTTGAAGTAATCTCTCAGCTTAGTAAGGCAACTTGGTGATTAAAAATAGTGATCTATTTTGTGTCTTAAATTTATTATATTAACCGGTGTTGTTATAAATGGTATCAGATATACAAGTGGCAATGCTTGGACCTAATGTTCCCGCTAGAGTTTTTTTTTTTTGTTGTTGCAAAGTTTAAATTATTAGTTGACAAACTTTAATTCTGCACACAGAAAGACAAGAACCAATTCAAGACTTGGAAGTAGAACACAGCAAAAGAAAGGAAGCACCTAGGTGATATGCTAGTGACAGAAGAAGAGGGTCTTTATGTGGAGTTAGAACGAAAGAGATAAGTGGATGTACAATCCGAAATGATTAAGACCATGAGAAGTTTCAAGGAATAATTGGAAAGTATGAATGCTAATAATCCAAAACTCTTTAATGCTAAATATGAACAGGAAGAGCTAAATAAATTTTTATTAAGAAGTTTAATGGACAAGATGGGGGAAAAACATAATGTACAAAAATCATGTAGTGCTGAAAAGAAAAGACCAGATAAGAATAAAAGTTTTGATGTTGAATCATTTCACATCTGAAAAACTACTCATAGTAAATCTACAAAAAGTTCCGATAGTGGGGAACCAACTACAAAAAAAACTCTTTAAAGCTAAGTCTAAATAGAAAGAGTTAAATGAATTTTTATTAATAAGTTTAATGGACAAGACAGGGGAAAAGAATAATGAACAAAGCTCATGTAATGCTGAAAAGAAAAGATAGGACACGGATAAAAGTTTTGATGACAAATAATTTAATAACTCACAAACTACCCATAATAAATCTACAAACAGTTTCGATAATGGGGAACTAACTAAGAAAAAAAAAGGGAAAATGGTAGAAATACAACAAGAGTTCAAGAAGATTCGACCCCCTACCTTCAATGGTGAATTTGGGGAAACAACTGAGGCATGGCTATTAAGTATGACTAAATATTTATATATCTATAACTACCATGAGGATCTAAAATCCCAATTATCCCTTTATAAGTAGAGAGGTAAGGCTTCCATTAGGCGACGAGAAGAAAAATACGAAAACAACGTGTGATGTAAATATTTAACATGCACATTGTTTATAAATATTTTCAAAATGAAATAATTTTTATAAATATATTATGACAAAAAAAAAAGGAATTTAATGAGTTAAATCTAGGACAAATCACAATGGATGATTTTGTGACTAAATTTGTAAACCTGCAATGCTACATATTGTATTCAATGCCACATATTGTATTCAATGCTACGTATTGTATTCGAAAGAATAAAAGGATAAATTTTGTAGGTTTATTACCTATTTACTTCAAGATTACAAGTAGAAAATGGAATTTGACATGCCCTAAACAATGGATGATGCTATTAGAAAATCTAAATTGTGTTTCTTACAGTTGAAAGAATGATCTAAGTAAAACAAATCATGGAAAATAAAAATAAAGAAAAACGGGACCAATGAAAGGAGGGATAGAAACCTTCACTATTCAAGAAATGGAATAGGAGTTACTTAGATGATAACTACAACCAATTCAAAAACCCTAAAAAATACTCTTACACGTGGTAAAGTCAAGATTGTTGAAGCTAGTAGCACTGGATTCAACAACACAGTAAAGTGATGGGGCTATAATGGGCCTCACATATACTGGAATTGTCCATATCAAAATGATAAGAAGGCACAAAATGTAAACAATTTATAGGAAGCTCCCACTATTAATGACATAGAAATGTACATACCTCAAGTCAATGTTTCCTTGGAGGATCGACAGGAACTTCATCAATCTACCATGCTAGAAGTTGAAGGTAAAATTATAGATACTCCTATTTCCATTCTTATTAATTCTAGAGTATGTTCAATTTATATTGCACCTAAAGTAGTTGAAAATTCAAGTTACACAAAAAAAAGAACTGAAACCTTGGTTAGTCTAGTTGGCTACTGGAACCAATAGAAAAGTTACATAAATAGTAAAATAATGTAACATGTCAATGAATAATATGACTACGCAAAAAAATCTGAATATATTACCTTTAGGCTCCTAAGATGTCTTGATTGGCATGGAATGGTTGGAATCTCATCATGTAATTATAAATTAATTGGAGAAGAATCTTACATGCATAGATGATCAAGGAAACAACCATTTTATTAAAGGCATTTTTAAACCGGTGTCTATAAGAAAAATATCAGCAATACAACTTTAAAATGTGATAAGAAGGGTTGTTAGCTATATGTTGTTTAGTTAACTCAGGATGAAAAAGATGGTAAAAAATCAGTCATGTAGGATATTCCTATTTTGAAGGAATTTCGGGATGTTTTTCTTAATGATATTTTGGGTTTACCTCCCATAAGATATCTGTAGTTTACGATTGATTTAATTCTAATATCAACACCATTATCCAGAGACCCTTATCGTATGAGTATTCCTAAACTTACAGAGTTGAAAATGTAGCTCCAGGAACTGCTTGATACGAAATATATTCGACCAAATGTGTCACCATGGGGTGCACTTTTTTTTTTTGTTAAGAAAAAGGATGACACCTTCCTCTTATGCACTGACTACCAAAAATTGAATAAGATAGTCATAAAGAATAAATATCCTTTACCCTGAATTAACGATCTATTTGATCAAGTGCGAGGAGACAACATTTTTTCTAAGAAATATATTAGATTTGGGTACCATCAGGTTCAAATTAGGGATGCATACATACATAAAACTTCCTTTTGAACAAGATACAAGTTATTATGAATATGTAGTCTTTCCTTTCATATTGACTAATGCTCCCACCATGTTTATGTGTTTGATAAATAATGTACCGAGTAAGTACTTAGACACATTTGTGCTCATCTTTATTGATGAAATTTTCATTTATTCAAAATATCAGAAAGAACATGAAAAACACTTGAGATTGGTTTTACGAACCTTACATGAGCATCATTTGTATGTTAAAATTTGTAAGTGTGTGTTCTTCAAGAAAGAAATCTAGTATCTAGGCCACATTATTTCAAACCAAGGCATCGTTATTGATCATGCTAAGATTAAAGATATTTTATAATGGCCTATACCAAAAGATGTCTATGACATCAAGTCTTTCATAGGAATTACAGGTTATTATAGATGGTTTATTGAAGGTTTTCCACGAGTGGAAAATCCTATCACTTCCTTGCAGAAGAAAGGAGTCGAATTTGCATGGAGCTAGCAGTGTCAAGGAATATTTGACAAGTTGTAACCCTTCCTGACGACCACTACTCCTATATTAAAAATATTTGATCCCTATAAAGATTTTGTGGTCTGCACTGATGCAAGAAAAAAGGAGCAGGTGGTGTGTTGACTCAATAGGGTCATGTTATTTGTTATGAATCTCGTAAATTGAAAGACTATGAGAAAAAATATGCTTCCCATGATTTAGAACTAATACCCATTATCCATGCATTGAAAATATGGTGACATTACCTTCTAGGAAAGAAATTTCTGTTGTTGACTGATAATTATGAGATGAAGTATTTATTTGACGAAAAGACCCTTAATGCATGACAAGCAATATGGATTTCCTTATTAAGTGAGTATGAATTTTTCATTAATCATATAAAAGGAAATGAAAATGTAGTTATGGACTCCCTTATCCAAAAAGAACATGAATTGCATATAGTAATAACCAACAACTATGAATCGGATTTGAAAAACTGGATAAAAACAACTTCAAAGGACGATTCAGAATAAAAAATATGATGGAATAATGTAATAACATACCTGAATTAGGTATTGTAAACGAATTTCAAATTTATGTAGAGGTGTTTCTATGCTTTACAAACAGAATTAATCTACCCAAGTAGCTGCAAATTAAATAAATAATTCCTAGGGAGTTGCATGACAACCCCTATTCTGGGAATCTAGGGTATCAAAATCTCATCAAAACCCTTAAAAAGAATTTTTATTAGCCAAATATTAAAAAGGATGCAACATAATAAGTTGCTAGGTGCTTACAATGTCAAGATTTCAAAGCAATTCACCAACACCTTGTTGGGATGCTACATCCCATACCCATTCTGGAATGGAAGTGGGAAAAACCATTACAATTGATTTTATTATAGTTCTACCTAAAAATAAAGAGAAAAATGATTCCATTATGGTGGTAGCAGATAAAATGACTAAAGAATCTCATTTTATACCGATCGAATCCACCTATAAGGTGATTAACATCACTAACATTTTCATGAAAGAAATATTTAGAATGCATGGTATACATAAGGTGGTGATAACTGATAGTGATCCTAAGTTTACATCAAATTTTTGGAAATCTTTGTTTGCAAGAATGGATACTAAACTGAATTTCAACACCACTTACCACCCACAAATAGATGGGCAAACAAACAGGTGAATCAGGTAGTTGAAGACATGCTACATATGTATGTAATGAAACAACAAGGTAAATAGGAAGATTTTATGCATCTAATTGAGTTTGAATATAATAATGGATACTAGGTCTCCCTTAAAATGATCCCCCTTGAAGCAATTTATGGTATGAAATGTAAAATTCCTTTGAGCCGGGGAAATCCTAAAGACTGGTTGGCACTAGGAACAAAAATGTTAGAGCATATGAAATAGGTGGTACAACATATAAAATAGAACTTGAAAGCAGCCCAAGACATGCAAAAAAGACATGTTGATGCTAAGTAGACAACATAATAATTTCAAGTGGGAGAACATGTGTTCTTGATAATAAAACCCAATAGAATCTCTTTAAGATACAAAAAACATACTAAGATTACACCTAGATTTGTGTGTCCATTTGTAATTATATCCAGAGTGGCACTGATTGCATATCATCTAGCGTTGCCCCCTCATATTAGAATTCATGATGTTTTTCATATATCTTTGTTAAAGTTATATATTGTTAATAAAATGCATGGCATTGATTGGTATGTGCTCCAAGTGGAACCAAAAGGAGAGGTTCTTATAGAACCGATATGTATAATAGATCGAAGAAATATAATCCTCTAGAGTTGGGAAATCACTCAATTTTAAGTACAATGGGAGAATTATGCCCCAAAAGAAGCGATTTGGGGAAGAGAGGGAGAAATGAAGCAAGCTTACCTCTTTATGTTTCAATCAGTGGGTTCTAATCAAAATTTCACTGAGGAAGGCAAAAATATTTAGGGTGAAAGGATCGTAACACTGCTTGGTTAAATTTATTAACTGAAGGACATGTAAATGATGGTAATTCTCCCTATTTTGTTTATGGTTTTGATGATAATAAAAAAAAATGTAAATAAATAGTTGTTTAATAATAAAATTATGGTATGATTATGAGCAACCTTGCTATAAATTGACAAAACTATTATGAAGGTTAATAGCTGAAAAACTTATCATCCCTAAGGGGACAAGTGGCCAAATGGGGAACAAGTAGTTACTATCCAAGAAAATTCCCAGGAAGATAAAATAATGCATAAGGGGGGAAAACCCCATCCCTTAAGAAGATAAACGAGCTTCCAGTATTTTCTTAAAAAACAAGTTTCCAAGACTAATGTAATCCAACTTCTAGGATCTTCTTGAAAACAAGCTTACAGGCTTGCAAAAATTAAGCTTTTGGGCTCTATATTGAGTGTATGAGATTTTAGGCTCTGTAACAATGAGAGCTATAGGTTCTAGGAAAATTGATAGCTTCTAGTCTCTGTGGTTTAGATATTTTAGTCTTTGGTAAATAACTTTCCCTAGGTATTTAGTGGCACTTGAAGACGAAGGCTCAACTTGCTTAATTCGAGTTTCTGGGAAAAGGGGTGGATTCATACAGGTCCTCATTGACTCCGAGTTTACTAAGGCTACGTGTAGCATGGCTGCTCGTTACCTAGTTCCACTGTTTATTTCCAGATTAGTTTCATATATTGTTTATATATACATTTTATGAAGAAAGATTAATTCTTGGCTACTGTAGTATTAATAAAGATTGTTAATATTTTCATGTGATTATTCTGTATGTTTAATAATTGTTAAAGAGTATTGTTAGTTAACTGTATTTTATCTACGTTTAACAATTTATGAATTGTTGGTTGAAGAGAGTACATAATACAAAACCATGGGAGAATAAATTATTCCTTTTATATCATTCAACCCTATGCTTTCGCAAGATATGTCTTTTGAGTTGTGCAAACCTGAAAATGATATAAAAAATGAACTATATAACTATGTTGGGATGATTATGGATTATTAAACTATGTTACAGGTAAAGTTCTTTTAGTTTATGTTATAGAAAACCCTAAGAAGGTTCTATTGAATATTTGAAAAATAATTTAATACTTCTACTCTTTTAACATTAGAATAGTGTAAACCTAATTAAGACCCAAACAAGAAGATACTTAGGACTAGAAATCATCTAACGATGGGTAAAAAATTGTTAATAAAATTATTCATTAACCTATGGTAAATATTAACAACGAATTGAAACTGGATTTACAAGTAAGTAAATGTATTTAAACCCTACGTAAGGGTAAAATATCAACAAGGTTCTAAGCAAGTAATGAATTAAGTATGTCATGGACTAAACATGTTCATAGGAGAAGCATTTAAAACATAAACACTGCAACAATAACTAGTTTCATAATCATATTTATAAATAGGCTTATTTCTTGAATATCATAATGATATGTGTACAAGATTTGAGGTAGCACTTTGTAACTTAGACCCTAGAGGTGGGATGAGGTGGGATTGCAGTAGAGACTACCAGTACTACAATGTTTCTAGCAAAACCATCGTAATTAAGCCTCGAATAAATTAACCCTAAGAAACTTCAACTACAAATAGAATGTGTAATACTACTCAACAAATACCATTTAAATAGAATCCACAAGTCACAAAAATGAACTCAATAACTAGTTGTGAGGTTACAATCGAGTTCTGATTTACAATTAGTTAAGCTAGAAAAATTGTATTGGTTTTGTTGACTAACAAGCCAGTGAACATCTATTTCTTATCATTACGATTTACCATAAATAAAAATGTAACTAATAAATGAACATACATAGTTGGGGGTCAACCTGAAAATATACCCAAAATTATCGAGACAAAGTCTATTATAGATTCAATAGTTTTTAATAAAATAATAACGATTATTCACGACTGAATATCATCATAATTATAGTGATTAACATAATGAAATTTAGACTTAATCCCTTAAACAATAAATGTTCCAAGAGCTCCTTTAAAACCCCTAAAATTATGGTTATGGCCTTAGGTTTGTATGCAAAACAAGCCATTTAGATATTTTAACCAAATTGAAGTGTTTCCCTCATAACTCCCAAGATATGGTGAGAAAATAGTTTAAAAATACCAACTTTATCCAAGCCAAGTGTTGTCTCACTCAACTGAGAGAAAGTCCACAACTATTCACGAAAGCTACTACTTACCAATGAAGGAAGAGTTGTACATTTTCCCAATGTTTGAAATCATCAACTCCTCTATTCTTAAACTCATGCAAACAAAAGAACCTAGGAGTTAGAGTGCTTAATAATGTGGAAGAAAAGAAGCTTGATGTAAAATCATGGCCAAAATAAATCTAATATACCTCATTCAGTTGTGAATGATGCCAGTCAAAGGTATGATATTTTATCGAGGCATGATAGCTCTTCATCCCACAAATCATAGTCATATTAGAGAATTATGTAGTGTCTATTCCAAATGCATCATATATATAGGTCTCAGCATGGCTAATCCCGAGGAGAAACCAAGGGGGAAAACCTACTATCTCAAAATAGGATAATAATACGATGAAGTAAACCCTGTAGAAGTTTCCCGAGTAGTAATACACTCCTCCAATTTCATTTAGTATCCTGCCAATGATATTCTAGGTGGAAACCATTAAGGAGGGTTGTACACTATACACATATAAGCTGAGTTGATGATTTTGGAGCTTCAATTTAGCATGATCACCTAACTACTAGGAAATGCGGGCCAAGCACAAATTATTTTTATGTTATATTGCGTGGAAATATTGGAGTGAAAACTAATAGGAAACATTCATAATCTAGAAACCTTTTGACTGAGCCAAGGGTTGAGGAACCATTATATAGGGTTAAAATTATAATACATGTTTTTGCAAATGTCAGACATTGGTGCCAACTACTTGTCCTTATCAAGGCTCTTAGGTCTTGGAGAAGAACATAAAGGCCGACTAATTAGATGGTACCTTTAGTAATACCAGCATACATCCATCTTAAACCTAGATCTATTAAGCACAGAGAGGGATCCAATTTCTTGAGGTGGTTTTTTTTTTTAAATTTTAAACTCAAGATATTTGATCTCTCTCTTACTTAATAGATTCAAGTTTAAGCTTTCATTTTATCAAATTTCATGAGGTGCATTTTTTTTTAATTTTAAACTCAAGATATTTTATCCCTCTCTTGCTTAATAGATTTTGGTTGAAGTTTTATTTTTATTTTATTTTATCCACTGAAATGGAATTTTTAAATTACTTTTGATAATTGTTTTATTTTATGAGTCGACATGATTTGTTTTGGTTACTTTTTATTTTTGATAATGTAATGTTACATTATGTTACACCATATTCCCCATACTGGCTTGTATAGAACCTAGCTTCTCTCTATGCAATAAATACTTATATAATAATTTTAATGTGATTATAGTTATGCCAAAGCACTCAAGCATTTAGGTATACCTGACAAGTTTCCTTGGAAAATGAGAAGAGATGCCTTTGATACTTATTTTAACACCAACTTAACCTGTGGATGCACGAGTTGGATAAGTAAGACAATATTCCAAAACAAAGTTGAAGTAATATCTCATCTTAGTAATATGACCTGGTAATTTAAAATAAAATTGATCAATTTTGTGTATTAAATTTATTATATTAACTAGTGATGTTACTGTTCCATTTTAGACCAATGGTCATTTGATTCTTCCCTTTGGTCACCGATTCCCACTTCTTGACCAAAACGATATATCTCATGGATTTCAACCATGTTGTAGTTCTAATTTCCCACCACACACACAACTGACAACTACAAGTATTTGAAAAATGGTGCAATAGATAATCACCTACATGTAACATGAATATCAATCCAATTTTTTTTATCAATAAATGTTAACCCACTTAACCACGAGTAACAAAAATTCATTAAACATAATTAGGCATTTCATTTCATATTGCAGGGAACATGAATTTAACATCCAATTCAACTACATAAACATTATGCTCAAATAGAGAAAACATTTTAATAAAGCAAGCATTCATTGCTGAGCATACATATTTCACATTAACACAACATTGAACATGAAAAACATTACATATAGGCAAAGGTTTTGAAACCTGCTATGATACCAAGCTATAACACACCTAGTGTCGCACTAGACTTAAAATAACTTTTATTTTATTTTATAAAACATAAATGCATCTTAGATACATGCATACATTTGACAAGTGCATAATCATTATAAGTATATAGAGGAATCTTAAACTTTATCACAAGACCCATAAAATCTTAAAACAAAAGCATAAAAAATAAAATCATGAACCATGTTAGGTTATGACTTAGAAAATAATAATATTTCCAAAAATTTCCGTAAAAAAATTTCATTCTTGGGAATTCTGACACTTAGTCATAAGTTGTGACTGAGTGAATAGTGACACAATGAGCCTTAACAAGTAATCTTCGAAGAGTGAATTGTTCGACACAATGGCCACACTAAGAGGAGGTTGAATCAGTGTGTGAGAAATTTTAAAATTTTTACCTTATTTTAGTCAATCATAACATATCAATCATTATGTCATCAATTGCATAATCTAATTCATCATGAGTTATATGCACAACATCACATCAAAAGAGACATAAGAATATATGGAATTTTGATCTTTATTTATTGTACATGGAAGAAAATAATCTTACAGATTACAATCAACACCAATTGATGAAAAGAGAACCAACTCTTACAAAAGGACCCAACTTGGTTTTCTTAGCTCCAACTAACAAGGGTTTGAGGAGTCCAAACGTCAAGTGCAATATTCTTCTTGCAAGCAATCATATGGCTCTGTTGCACAACCAACCTCTACTCTGAACATAAATTTTTACTCATCACTCTGCTAGTAAACATTGCTCATTAATATCTATTCAATATGCTCATCAATCTCTGGTCAATCTGCTCATCACTAATGCTCAACAATGCTTCTCATCACAACTACTCATTATTGCTGCTTAAGTATCTCTGCACATCAACTTTACTCCTCGCTGAAGGTAATTATTTTCTTCTCATTAATACTGCTTGTACATCTGGTCAATATGTTCATGTACACATCATAGTACACCTCATCATTCACAATTACCGAACGAGTAATTCTTCTTTGCTTTCATTGAGCATAAGGAATGCATCCTCATGCATAATCATCATAGGTATGCATCATCGTCATAGGGTATGAATCATCGTCATAGGGTATGCATCCTCATCATCAAATATATATCATCAACATCTTAGTGTGCACATTTTATGCATCATAATCACCAAGTAGACATCATAGTGCATAGGATAACATCATCACACTATGGTATGCATGTACATCATATTGTATAGGAGTGCATAAACATAATAGAGTGTACATCATTATCATCATAAAGTATATCATATCATAGAATGCAGGTATGCAAAATCATCATCATAGCCTCCATAATGACTCCATATATATAACAATATAGAGGGTCCCATAAGAAGATCAATATGAACTTTATCCATGAGAGACATGTGCCATCACAAGAGAAACCCAAAAGCATGAACCATACATTTTTCAAAGATCACAATATGAAGAAATAGTCAAAATACCAAAATAAGATCTATATCATGTCACCAAATATATCTCATAACAAGCTTTCCAATGAGCCAAAATTTTGTAATTTTGATTCTGTATGAGAAAGTTATGCAAATTTTACTGAAGATACCCAAAACTTTCTCCTCCACAAAGTTTCGCACTTTTCTCCAAGAGTTGTGAAAATACATATAGAATTGATAATCAGCAAATAAAATGTTTGATATTTTATATATATAGGTTTTGGAGGAAAGTTAGTACCTTAAACTAGACCAACATGCAATTCAAAATTACAAATAATTAAATTCTCTTTTGTTTTGTCGACAAACCCAAAAAGTTGGGGTGCACCAAATTCAAAAATTCATATTTATTCAACAGTAAGGATTTAGAAGATGCCCCACATATCAATGAAAATGGATTAACGAGGAATATCTCCCTATTATGGGTTTATTTGAAAAGTATTGGTATAATACCCTTAAATTCTTGAATATGTCCAAGACGTCAAAGAACCCACACATGAGGGTGTCAAATACCATACCGTCAACTACAAGAGTTTCAAAGTATTCTTCAACATATTAAGGAATGTCCATGGGATCTACCTCCATATACATCCCAATATCCATATAACCACAAATAGGACCATACATCACCATCAATAAGAAACCAAGTGTGTGGGTTAAGGACCCAAGGCACCACATGCAAGGCTTTCAAGGACTCTTTCAAAGATATCATATAATATTTAAACAAGATAATTTCCATCGAATTCAATCCCATCAAACAAGACTCCATCGCTAAGTGATGAGGGAATCATGACCAAATATTCCATCATATCAAAGGGTCCAACAATCATGGGATTACAAACCACCATATGTATAGATTCCAAGACGCAAATCATTTCAAAATGCACCATCAATGATCATATAGTGTACAAGGGTAATCATTCCACCATTTATGTTGGTGTCAAACCTTATCATTCATAATGGATTACATGACCCCAACAAAGGGTACATGGGAATTAAGATCTTCATTAAGTCATTAATGTCCACATCATCACCTTTAAGGACCATTAAGCCATCAAATGTAGGTCCAAGGGATTCTTCATAAAGTAAGGGGATTCATAGTCTTATTCAACCACCTCAACCACCAATAGACCTCAAAGTGTTAAGATCCATCATGACATGACCTGTAGGGTTGCTAGACCTTCTCCTCAGGTACTATGACACCACCAAAGAATGAATGACCACATAATGGGTCATTAATGCTTCTCCAACCCATCTAGGGATTCTTCATCATCCACAAGAGCTTCAACACCATATCCAAGATATTTAGCACTATCAACAGACTCTTCAGCATCATCTACGAGGTGGTGGCTCCAAGATCCATCCTTGTGGGTACAAGGACATTGTTAACTGGGTACAAGGTGCTTTAAGGAACAAACCCACTCCGTAAGGGATCCAAGGCACTGGAAGCGGGACTTGGTGGAATCAATGAAAAATTATGGGTCCACCGCAATTCCATGTTGGCATCAATGACAATTTCATCAACATCAACTTCGATGAGTAAATAAAAATTATGCCAATAATTTCCTTAAGACAAGGAAAATCAATCTTTCCTCAAGTGTTTTTTTTCCATATATTATTTCCAATTGAACTTCGAAACAAGTATTTGAACTTCAATGAATAATTGAGACAAATTTTTCATTAAGATAAATAAATATACCTAAAACTTAGTGCAGAGGAAGGTGGGATTCCCATAAATAATTAGGAAATTTTTTTCCATATTTTTCCAAAGTTATGAAAGATAAAAAAAAATGGATGGAATTCCAATTTATTTGTACATTATCCTAAATTTACAAATATTGTACTCCTTGAAATAGTTTAAATAAACATATCATAAACAAATGAGTTTGACTCTGACTTAAATAAAGAACGATCATGCATAAAATTCCCAAAAATTATTGCATAATTAAACTTGCACATATTTCATACCCATGAATTAAACCAAGTAGAACATGAATTCATGTGTTGCATCCAAACTTAGGAAACTTAAGAAGGAAATCATACAAATATTTTATCACACATTAATTAAATAAAAAAACATAAATTAGAATGCAATTTATAGAAATGAGAAGCTAGCTTTGTGGCAACCACACTCCACCCAACTATAGGTCTCTTCCCAGGGTCTATTATTTCAAAATCAGACACCACCCCCAATATGGGAATTATAAATTCACCAAGATACTCTCCTCTCTTCCCAAATCTCTTTCTGACATAGGAAAGAACATCTGAACCACTCCCAACATAGGGATTCAGATTCTATTTCCAACTCAAGAATTAACTCAGGAGAAACTCCCAAACATACAGATTCAAAATCTAATTCCAACATAGGAAATATCAATTTTTGCACACTCCCAAACACAAGGAGCCGAATGAATTCCTCTTGGGATTTCTTCTCTTGGTGAAGCCATTGTTACTCATTTTCACAAAGTTGGTCTTGTTGTTGGTGTTCTATGTTAATTTATTCTTCTAATGTTCAGATTGTGGCTAAGTTGTCCAAATGTTTATGATTACATAGTTCTAGTATAGTATTTTGTTGGTTTTGATTTTGCACATGGAATTTCCCATAATAGGATTACCAAATGTTTCGGATGATAGATGCTTTGGTTTCTCGGTATTCATATTCCTTTCGCTTGACATCATATTCTATAAATGATTTCAAGTGTTCTACAATGAGGAGACCTATTTCATATTGTTTTTTTTTAATTATTTTTTCCTAATTTTTCCCATTATTTTCAAGTACAAACTTGAATAGGGCTTGGATTTTGTAGAATGGATTATCTCGTAGAGGTTTTGGAAACTGTCCAATAGTTTGTTGTGATTTTTCGATACAAGTGATCCATGTTTTTTCTTCTTCCTCCTTGAATATTTTAGGGTTTTTGGAGGTCTCTTCCAATCTTTTGTTGCGTTCCATAGTGAACACTTGAATAAAATAATCAAGTTCATCTTCCAAGACTATAGAAGGTGAGAAGATGATTGTATTTTCTTCTTTTATTGTTTTTAGTCAGACTATGAAGGTGATTTATGAATAACTCTTATTATTCTTTCTTTTCTTGGATGATTTCTTTATATGTTTAGTTTAGCTTGGAGATGTCTATGAAGCAGTTGGCATAGCTATAGTCATTATGTTTAGAGAAGTAGACGACGAGGTTATAGAGGACGATAGAAGTAATAAAAATTACTGGGGAGTTGATGACAATAGGGGAGATGGTGATGATGGGGGAGATGATGATTATCAGTGATCAACATTCATGGTTAAAGGAAGCATGGTCAAAGAAGATGTCATTGGAATTGGAATTAAATGGTTTGAAGATGCAAAAAAATGTAAGGACAACTGGGGGGAGTCATCTCGTCAATAAATGGTGTTGATGAATCCAAATAGGTCAATGTAGTGTCAAAATATGTCACATTGTTTTTTTTAATGATATCGAAGTTAAGAATGGAAGTGGATAAGTTGCGATAGGTAAAGTAGAAGTCATCATGGGAGACTGTGAAGTGGTGATCAGAATCAAATCAACTACAATAGGCATGGGTGTTGATGCGACAAGGGGATTTGTTTGCATTGCAGATAGGGGGAAGATATACTTACTAAATTAAAGTTTGTATCCATGCTTATTCTTAGGCATAAATAGTATCTAATAGAGAGATGAACGACGATTTTTTTTAGTTTTCTTGAGGATTTTTCCTAAGGGTAATTTTAGTTTTCCCGAGGATTTTGTTTTTTGGATTTTTTCCTATAGTCTATGCCCACTGAAGTGCACTATCTATTTTTCTAGGGGGACTTATGGGTTTCTTTGATAGAAAGTGGGAATAACGCATAAGGAATTGATAAAATTTAGGTACATTTATAAAATGATCAGGGTCAAGAGTGGTTACCTATTGTTGGTTTTTTGCTTCAAGTGGAAATTGTGTCAAAGGTGGGGAGTCGTGTGATAGATCGACTGGATTTGTATATTTTGAATATTTGGTCATATGAGCTCTCTTTTAAAGGGGTCATGGAACAACAATAGTAATCTTTGATACGATTAGCAACAATGGATTCTTTGGTTCATAGTCCATATGAATCTATTACTTGATAGTCACCTTCTTCCTTATAGATTCAATTAAGGTATGTTTAGATTACCCTTTAAGTTCTTCAATATTATATTATGTAGATTTGAGCAAGATATTTATTTTTCCTTAATTCTACCTATGTGTTTTTCCTTTAAGATATTATTGGTATATGAAGACATTTTGGGTGACTTATGAAATTGTTTCCCTAAGTTGTGGCTTCTCAAATTGAGGATCCACCACATCCTTAATGAGTGGGTCATCCTCCTCTGACTCAGTCACTTCATCTAAAGATTCACTGACTAATTCTATTCTTTTGGTGACAACTAGTACAATTACTAATGGGTTGACTAGCTCTTTTTCTATGCAAAACATTGTAATATATGTTGCTATTTTTCTTTGTTCTTCTATCTCTCCTTCTATTATAGGTTCAATGAGGTACATATGTTGTACCTTTCCCAGATTTAGTATAGGGTATACATTGTTTGACCGCTTCGCTAGATTATTAAACAATTCAAGAACATTGAGATATTAATCAAGTTCTTACGTGTCCCCTACTATGCCTTGCATGTACCATACTTTTGTTTGGTTGAGGAAGAGTTCAATGTTTGCTTCAAGAGGTAAGAAATGATGAACATGTTGCAGTAATATCTATCTAGTAGATTTAGTTTTTATTTCCTAGAACCAATGTTCCAAATAGGTTTTCTCTTTGTTCAAATTGAACGATGACCCTTTTCCTGTAAATAATTCAAATTTTCTCATAAGTGGATGATGGGTACTAGTCAAATCTCTCTCTAGACTCCCAAACTCGATTAATCTTCACCATTATTATCGATATGGGTAAGGATGATAATATAATGGAATACACATAGTCTTTCCATTTTACACAATTACGTTTTAGTAGTTGAGCTAAGTGGACAACCTGAATAAAAATTCTTGCATCCTTCGTGACCTTCTTGATTGATTCTAACATATCAAGTCTCAAGTTTAATGGTTGACCTAAGGTTGTTAAGCATAGTGAGATGATAATGGAAGCCCACTTATTGTCTTTGTATTGGAATTTTTTGATTATAAGTCCTTTGAAACTCCTCCTTGCAGTTGATCATGTGAACTCTTTGACTAGGGGAGTTGTGTTGTTGGTAAGTGGAACTGCTCGTCCTTTACTTGAAATACTTGTAGTTAGTTGCACCAATAAGTGAATCTGTGATAGACATGGCCTCATATATCTCAATTTTTTTGTCATTGTATCTAGTGATGAATAATTTTGCAATGGTTTCCTTTAGGATGTCAAATGGTTCTAAAAGGGGTGTAATCAGGTACCCTCGAATTCTTGTTGTGGAGAGCTTCTTACCAGGTTCTATCAAATTTTTTTCCTTATATTTCCCATGATTTGAATTCTATGTAGTGTTTTCCCTAATTTGGTTCATCAAGTTTTCCTTTTTTAATTCAGTGTATTCTAGATTCCACAAGATCCACGATGACTTCTTCTTAATGCATTTTAGTTTTCATTTTCATAGATTTGTACCTAGTTTATGTGGAGGATCTCTTCGATGGCATGGCTAATTCTTTGATGGAAAAGTTAGCAGAAAGTCTGTAATTCAAGGAATTGCTTGCACTTGTTCAAACTATGTTGTGAATTGAACGCATGGGTCTTCTAGCATATTTATAGGTTTGTAAATCTATAATGCTTTAGAGAGGGTAGGTGAGTGCATTAAAATCAAATCTTTTGAATTAAAACTCACTTGCATGCTTGGTGAAGATTCCAAATGGAGTTTTATTCATGCATTGATCAGTATGCTTGGTTGCATCTCTTGAAAAAATATTTGGCCTTTTTGTCTATGTATTCTATCATCCATATTTATTATCCTAGGTGATTCATTGGTTGTTCATTTCCATAGGAGTTTCTGTGTGTCTTTTTTATTTGCGTCATCACTATGAAAAAGTCAGTTGATTTGGGAATGATGTCAATTTCCATTTCAGTGCTCTACCTCTCCTACCCAATTAAATCCCTTCTTTGTTGAATTGCACTTACTCTGCCAAATAAATCCATGTCTTAGTTCTTTCTTTTTATACCTTTTTTTAAAGTTATTTATATAACTAATTTTTAATTATAATTGAAAATAATAAATTTTCCCAATTCTAAAAAACTTGGGCATGATGTTCGATTAGTTATGATACATTCACTATACGGCTTAGTTCCTTCTTCAAAGTCGGTAGCATTTTAGTCATTCCCCATTCATGACCTTTATGGAGACATGACCTTGTAGGGTTTTTAGTCTAACTGACCCATTATTAGATTTCTCTTCAATTGTGGAACATAAAGAACATCAGAAAGTATATAGTCAACAAGTCTTGATAATTTCAATCTAACAAAACCAATTCCTGAAGGTTTTAACTAAGAATTATCTTCCAAATGTACTACCCCATCAATTTGATCACTAAAAGTTTCAAAGAAGTCTTTTCTAAATGTCATATGACATGTGGCTCCAGTATCCAATAACCAAATCTCATTCCATGTAAACGAAGTATTGAAGGATTGATTACAATGTGCAACAACATAATGTGCAAAATCAAGAGGGTTACCTTTATCATTTCCTTTATCTTGTACTTTCTCTTTCTTGTTAACAATTTTATCCCAAGAAGTTCTACAATAGCTAGCAGTATGACCAGTTTTTCCACATCTATAACATTGTTTCTCTCATTGATTAAATCTCCCCCCCCATTCCTCTGTACTGTCCTCTTTGTCCTCTACCTCGACCTCTGCTTCTATTTTCATCCTTCGTAAATTCTTCTTTTGATTTGTGTCCTTTCTGTGCAAGACACAGAGTTTCTTCATTGGGTTTAGATTCCTTCCCAAATGCTTTCTCTCTTTCTGCAATTTTCTCAACAAGTGTTTCAAAGGTCATAGATTTCATTTGGCCACTAGCTTGAAGGGATTCTAAATAATGAGTGTAGGTAGGATAAAGAGATTTAATAAATGCAGTAAATTGAATGTCAACTTTTACACCAGCTGCATCAATATCATGGAAAATGGCTCTAATTTCAGAAGCAAGTTTCATTGGATCATTATCTTCTAATTCTAAGTTAAATAATTTTATCAATAGTTGTATGATTTCAAGCTCAGAATGTGGATCATACAAATCTTTTAGTTTATTAAATGCTTCCCAAGCCCTTTTTCTAGAAACTAAATGTCTACCTACTTCTTCACTCACTTATAGAGGCAATAATTAAGGCATAATCCTTCTTGTCTTTGCTTTTCCATAATGCTAAATCTTTGACATTAGTAGGTGGCACTGGTGCACTTTTATCCACTTCATCTATTACTTCTCCATATTTCTTATCTTCTAAATTCTCATTTTCACAAATTCCATCCTACATATCATTAAAAATAAGGGTATTTTTAACTTTACGAAACCATTCTTGATAAAAAAAAATTCCAGAAAAAATAACTCCAACAACTGAAATTAAAGAATTCATTGAAATTTACTGTTCAGTAAATTTTTGTGTACAAAATACAGTCTGAAATATTCTTTTCCTCTTAGCCAATGTTCTTTAAAATCTTTTTATCTTCTAAAAATATTTCCCGAAAGGTTTAATATTTAAATTAAAACAAACCTTGCACTCAAATATAAATGGTTGTTTAAAAACTCTTATTTTCTGAAAAAAAACTCCCCAAAGATTTGATAATTAATTTAAAGAAACCATTGCACAAAAATATAAATGGCGGCTCTCTTCCTTTTTTTTCTTCTTTTTTTTAAAAGAAAATAATTCTTCAAAACAATTACCCAAACAATTTACGTGCAGTCTCCCCTTAATGCGCATTCTTTGTCTTTCTTCCACAATCTTTACTAAGAAGTTCTCATTTCTTGGTGATAGCTCATTTGTTCGCTCCTCCTTCATGGGCTCCTTCTTTCTCACGAATGCTTGGATGCCTTGCTCTAATACCACTGACACAGCATGTGAAGAACATCAGCAAATCAATATCTTATTACGTATATGAGTGTTACATATAAAGGAAACCAAAACCGTTATCGACAGTTAGATAACGAGATTATTAACTAGATTTTACTAACTAATAACTCAAATAGTACTTGCAATGTAATCCCGAAGGATTATTCAACAAGGTAGGAGGGAGGAAGGAAGAGGGGGAGGGAGCGAACCTCCGCTCCCTTGGCAGCCAAAGAGTCGCCCCTAACTCATGGCATGATTCTGAGAATCAGGCCATGAGTTAAGGGCAGCTCTTTGGCTTCCAAGGGAGCGGAGCTTCGCCATCTCCCCTTCCTCATTATATATATGTTATAATTATTTCTTAAGATAACATATATTTTCACAATATTTTAAGAATTGTTGTATTTTGAGCATTTTTTTTTCTGTTTTTATGCGGTTGAGTGCAATTGACGGTATTTATGGTAAAAAAAAAAATCTACCGGTTGTGTTCCATCTATGGGCATAATTAGTGAGGGCCGTTAAAACCTCTATCAGGTAGGAGGGAGGAAGGAAGAGGGGTAGGGAGTGGAGCTCCGTTCGCTTGGCAGCCAAAGAGCCTTCCCTAATTGGTGGTGTGATTCTCAGCTCTATTCCCTCCCCTCTCCCATTCCTCATTATATATATGTTATAATTATTAATATATATTTTCAAACTATTTCAAGAATTGGTGGATTTTGAATATTTTATTTTTCGTTTTTATGTGGTTGAAATCAGTCTATTTGATGGGATTTATGGTAAAAAACAATTCTACCAGTTGTGTTCCATCTATTGGAATAATTAGTGAGGGGCCATCAACACCTAGATCAGGTAGGAGGGAGGGAGGAAGGAAGAGGGGGATGGATTTTTTTCCAATTTTCTACTGCTAAAATCAGTGCATTTGACGGGATTTATGGTAAAAAAATTGGTGAAAATTATGTCGTTTTTCTTTAGCAGCATGAGATAGCTATTTGGTGTCATGTTATTCTGTATTCGGAGGTGATGTTCCCTTTTATGTGGGGTTTACTCTCTGTATACATCATAAGTGCATATTGTTGTGATTGCTGAGTGTTCCCTTCAGAATCTAGCCTCATTTATGCAGCACACCCAGTTTAACCTCACAAAAAGTAATTTTTTTGGTAGAATATTCACATAAGAGCCCAAGTTTGGCTTACATTCTACACTTCATATCTATCAATGATTAAATTCTATCTTATTATATGGATATTTCTTTAACGCGAAGATGACATTATCAATGTTTGAGTAGTTTTCTTTGTCGTCATAGATGCTGGTCAATTGATCTTCCCTAGCCCTTGTTAAAGTGTAAATATCGGCTCTGTTAGGTTTGAAATATAAACAAATAAGAAATAGAATAATATATCATCCAATGACCTCTTTTTGACTAACATGTGGGTGCATATTTTATTGTAGTTAACACCTTTTAGTACTAAACATGAGCCACCCCTTCCCATTGCATGTTTCCTTCTCTCATGTCACAAGAGCTCTTTAATTCATAAATACATGCACCCATGTCCTATGAAACGTGTCTGCACTCTGCTTTGGTTTTAATGTTTCAGCAGACAAAGCATAAAGAAAATGAATGAAATTTGGGATATCACTTAAAGACCTACCCATTACAAAAAGCATAACCAACCAACACAAGTTTTTAAGGTAGTTTAGTTTGGAGATTCACCAAGGGCGGGCGAGTTTGGAGATTCATCAAGGGTGAACGATTTTGGAGATTGTATAGTATTACATAATAAACTTGATTTAATTTGATATAGCGGGGATTGTTGAATATTGCCAAAATAAATATTTTGGCTTTTTTTAACTCACGGGTTATTGGTATATTTATTTTGCAAGTTAATGTTGGATATATTTTTCAGAGGTTATTGTTCAGTGATTAAAAATATATATGTTGTGAATATAAATAGACTCATTAAAACCTTCTTTTCTATGTTCATATCTGATGCTGATAAGAGAGTTTGAGATGTATCATTGAAGTTTAATCTAGATGAATGCGAGGTGACTTTGGTTGGTCTGAAATTTGGTGCCCATAGGCCTCCTAGAAGGTATATGCTGGTTATTTTCATAAAGCTATCCTTTGTGCGGAACCCTTTAGAAATTTTTCCTACAGAGGAAAGCTAACATTTTCACTTATTTTGTTGCCTCAGTCTAGTTGGAGTGCTTTCGTTGAAAAGAGAGTCATTGAATTTGTTGTGGATGGTTTCTTTGAAGTAAGCATTTGAAATTTGGACACCAGCTACCTGTTGGTCAGAATATGGCTTTCTTTAAAGCAGGTAACAATTCTGATTGTCAGAAATTCTAAATTAGATGATGATTGCTTACCCCGTCAAACTATCAACATCAATTAGGGCTTGCAAGGCGTAGGAATTTTGATTTGATTAATTTGGAACCATGTATCATTCGTGAAAGATCAACCACAGGGAAATATGATACCTAAGAATTCATAAAAAATATTGAATATGAGGTATGTACTGGTTGTGGAATACATACTTTTCTGGTAGGATACCTTCAAATAGTATATATTATCGATTTTATCAATTCTAGGATGCTAGTGTCCCATGAAATAAAATTTTAGAGTGCTCAGAAGTCAACACATTTGCAAATACTTGTAGTAAAACATAGATTCTTTGAGAAGCGGAACCACATCAACTTTTCCTAGCTTTAGTATGTCTTTAAAGGCATTTGATAACTTCCATGGATGGTGGTTCAACAAATCTGGGTTCTGAAAGCTATAGTGACAGGCGTCCTTTACTCATGGAACATATGTCAAGTTTATCAGATCAAGATCATGTTGTTGTAGATGTAGGTTCAAGTAGATCCACGATTTTAGTGGCTCCTCAAGGTAATGTGGCAACTCCTGTGGATGAATAGGAATAGGAGGGGGAACCATCGACAAGCAGACAAGCACCAGCTTGACTACCTCCTGCATCTTCGTCATTGAGAAGCACCTCATTTTCTAGACCCACTGACTTACAGAACTATGGATTCCAGCAACAAGCAAGCCCATTGAATTCAGGACTTTGGATATCAATTGAACTTACCATAACTATAAGTGAGATAGTGGCTTCCATTATAGTTTTATCACTGTCAAGGAATGAGAATCCATAGGCCCCATTATTTGTTTGGGTTGTGGGTTATTCTATAGGGTGTCTTGCCACACTTCCTCTTCTGTATTGGTGATATACACACCATTATATCCATGTGCAAGAACATGATCCTCTATCATCATCCATTGCTTCCCATTCTAGTCCCCCTGCTTCCCATTCTAGTCCCCCTCCTGCTCAAACTACCTCCTACAATGCAATATCAGTTCCTCAAGATTCATAAGAGGAGGGAGAAAAAATAACATCTTATGCTTCAAGGATCCATCAGTGTATGGTAGGAAGAAATCCTAGGTAATAAAACATTTCAAAAGTTTGTTCCCTCTAGGTGGAATTTTGTGGAAGGTAAACCTACTACTTAGGCCACACCATTTTGAACATTAGGTTGAAAGACCTAGGTTTTTAATTAAAATGTGACAACATGGATTATATGGTATTGGATGGGACCAAATTCATCCAATACCATATATTTTCACAATATTTCATTATATTGTATTGGATAGTACCAAATTTGCCAACTTGGAAGAGGGCATTGGTGTATTTTCATAATATTTTATTATATTTTATTATATTGTATTGGATGGGACCAAATTTGCCAACTTAGAAGAGGACATTGGTGTTCCTGAAGGAAGCCAAGCTTAGCAAATTCCAAATTCGATGAAGAAAATGTTCTATTTGACAACTTTCTGATAAGATATATTAGTATTTTAGAAATAAAATTTCTATGTATAATGTTTTTAATATGTTATTTACAAATATGTGGTATAGTTTTTCTTGAATTTATGTGAATTGTCACTATTTGGAAAATAATATAAAATAGTATCGTTTTTATATAAAATCTCTCTGAAAATCCATTGAAAATAGTTTTCAATATTTTTATTTTCTAGATTTTTTTACAAATTTGTCAATAAAAATGTCTTATTTTGTCCATAAAAATATCTTATTTTAAAACAAAAAGTACAAAATGTATAATTTTTCATTATAAGATGCCTCTAAATGTATGTTATTTTGTTAAATTTCTAAAAAAACAAACTTGAAAATATAAATTATAAATACTTTACAACAAAAATGATTCAAAGGCCCAAAAAAATGCCTCAAAATGAAAATGTGTGATACTCGTATCAACCCTTTTTGAAATGGAGGTAATAATAGCTGCTAAAATTAGGAGAGAAAAAAACGAGAACTGTGTCGAGTTCTCATTTCATAGTATAAGTGGTTTAGCGAGGAAATATGGATAGAGAGACTAATGGGTGAATTTAAGATGATGCAAGGGAAGATTCATTTGTATTGTGACAATCAAAGTGTTATTCACTTAGTGAATAATTGACCATTTCACGATCATGTTAGAAAAAAGAATGATACTAGTGAGAGTACTCAATATATGCTTCAATATATGCTTTAAAATTTGGTCAGAAAAAAGGAAGTTTGAATGATATAAGACTTTTGTAGGATTGCTAAAAAAGTGATGAAGGTAGCATTGGGAAATGAAATGCAGCCATAAAACATAGGCAAGGAACTTCCTATATATCAACTTCAAGTGGGAGAGCATTAGGAGGTAAAGTCAATATCTAGATATTTGAAATTTTTCTATATAGTGGTACACAACTATCTCCACATCTGATTTGTGTGCGTCTATCATGTACAAGGGGTAACCAACATACAAAAAATTATATACCCTTTTAGTATATTTTAGTTACTTCTAGAACATTCATATATATTGTATAAAAGGGAATTGATCCTTGCAATTGTATCACAAGAGAAAAAATGTATTAAATATTCCACTGTCCCATGGTTTTACCTACACACAATAAGGTTTCTATGTAAATCTCATGTTTTATTGTTATTGTTGTTTGCTTCTCTTTTTAATTATTTGTTGTTTGATTCTATTGTTATTTTTTCTATTTTTTATTTATTTGAAAATTTTCACTTTGTAAGGTTTTTATATAGTTAGATTTTTGTTTATTTATTTTGATTTTTTATAAAATAATTATTGATATTTTTATTGGTAGAAATAAATGATATCATTCTCAAAATTTGTTTCCCAATCTTTGGTAGCTTGTTGATGTAAGGTTCATGTAGTTGTTAATTAAATTTTGTTGGGCACTTTGCTACATAGTAGCATAATTCGAGTACAAATACAGATACTAATACGATTCGATACGAAAAAAATTAAGTAACGAAAAATCCAATACCAATAAAATACGAAAAAAGGCTTCTTATATATAATATTTTTAATTAAATATACAATCATATATATAATATTTTTAATTAAATATACAACGATATATATAACATTTATATATATTTAAACATATACAATATTTTTAATTAAATATTAAATACTAACCATTAAATTTTAAACTTAAAAAAAATATTTTTTAAGATATTTTTTATAACCAAAATTACTCTTTAAAAACACAAAAAGATAGTGCCCTTAGTATAAGAGAGAAAACTCTTATTTATTAATAGTTATTAATTATTTTAAGAAGAGAGTAAATAATATTTATCACTATTTAAAAATCCAATACGACCAAATTATGCTACTATACTCTGCTATGCTACGATTTTGCTCTTCTCATGATATAAGGTTTTCTTGCTTAAAAAAGATATGAATCATGTTCTTCTATTTTTATGTCCACTTTAGTTTATAGAATATGCTATACATACATTGGACACAATTCACAAGTTATCAGTAGTTCGTGATTGCGGTGTATATATCATCTCCTCACAATTGTATTTTTTCCTATGTATGAACAAAGAGAATTTCTGCGAAAGATTCATATATGCCACGCATGGGAGGACGCTCAGAGTTTGCTTTGGGATCTCACTATAACAAGGTTGAGGTGTTCATTCTTTTATGATATAAATTTGTACTTGGTTGGTAGTTAAACTGTGTATGGATCAAGATCCGTTCGATGGTTTATTCAAAAAGTAACTAACTTCCAATTACTTTGGAAAATATTAAAAACTCTCAAATATTTAGAACTTATAATAACTTTTAAAATATTAACCTTTGTTTCATGAACATAAACTAAATTGAAAACTACCATGATCAAGAGAAACTAGAAGTCATCCATCTGAGAATATTTGGCCTCCTAGTGTACATACATATCCCAAAGGAGAAGAGGACCAAGGTCAATACTTCTAGGAGGAAGGGAATCTTTGTAGGATACAATGATACATCAAAGGTATACCAAATATACTTCCGAGGATTCATGAATATTGACATCAATAGAGATGTAAACTTTGATGAGGACTCAACATACATCAGATCCAGGAGGATACCTATTGAAGAGGTCAAGGAACCTAAAGGAACGAGAGTACGATATGCAACAATGGAACTGGAAATTCCAGAAGACAATGAAGATCATGACATGGAAGAAACAAAAGAGCATGTAGAGACACTTCACGATAAGAACTCTCACAAGAGTAAACCAACATGGGCACGGAATCTCATATAATATGCATAAAGGTGTGGTTCTCCAGAAGGGATGCATAGAAAAAGGAAAAGGCCAAAACCTTACAACAACTATGTTTTATTGATGTGTGACATAATTGACAAGGAACCTTCAAATTATGAAGGGGCTACAGAAAAGAAATAATGGAAGGATACCATGATTGAGGACTATTAGTTGATTATGAAGAATGATGTATGAGATATAGTTCCCATACCAGAAATGATGTTTGTTGTGACTTTGAAGTGGATCTACAAGATCAAGCATGCTGTAGATGGTAGCATCAACAAACACAAGGCAAGATTCGTGGCACGAGGATTCTCACAGAAAGAAGGCATAGACTATGAGGAGACATTTGCACCCATAGCAAGGTACACTTCCATTAGATATATACTTGCATTTTATGTAGTTATGATATGCAAGGTACACCAGATGGACGACAAGACAACATTATTGAATGGTGTAGTCAAGGAGGAGGTGTACCTAGAACAACCATTGTTATTCGAGACACATGATAGTAAAAATCATGTGTGCAATTGAATAATTTCTTGTATGGATTGAAATAGGAACCTAGGACATGGTACAGAAGGATGGATATATTCTTTATGAGCCTAGGATTTACTAAGAATAAAGAGGACCCCAGACTTTAATTCAAGGTTGAAGGAAGAATACGAGTGATTCTCCTACTATATGTCGATGACATGTTCTATATAGGAGAGGATGAAATTATTGAAGATGAAAAGAAGAGACTCACTACAGAGTTTGAGATGACATACCTAGGGATGATGCACTACTTCTTAGGAATGGAGGTGTCGCAGAGTGTAGATGGGATTTTCCTTGGTCAAGGAAAGTATGCAGTGGAGATACTGAAGAGATTTAGAATGCTGGACTGCAAGGAAATAGCCACACCTATGGCATCGAACTTAAAGCTTCTATGTGATGCTTAATCAGATTCGTTTGATGCCACTATGTATAGTCAGATGAGTGGTTCATTGATGTACCTGACAAATAGGATACCAGACATATGCTTTGTTGTGAACACCCTGATCTAGTTTCTGATGGATCCAGGACATGTTCACCCGGTTGCTGTAAAGCATGTATTGAGGTGCCTTAAGGGTACAATGGATTATAGGCTCAAGTATGATGTGAATCAAAAGATTAAATTGTGTGGTTATGACGTTGATTCGGATTGGGAAGGTAGCACCACTGATAGGAAGAGCACTTCTGGTTGTTGTTTCGGTTTGGGATTTGTCATGATCTCCTAGTTTATAAGGAAGCGCAATCTTTTGTGGCATTAAGTTTATCTAAGGAAGAGTATGTTTCTTGGTCAGCTACTTGTGAGGAATTATGGATGCATAATATATTGTCTGATTTGTTTGATATCCAATTAAAAGTGACTTGTATCTTATATGACAATCAGAGTTGTGTGAAACTGTCAGAGAACCCAGTGTTCCATGACAAGTCGAAGCACATAGAGACAAAGTTACACTATACCAGGGATATGGTACAGATAGGAGTAGTAAAGATCCAGTACATGGAAACAGATGAGTAGATAGAAAATGTAATGAATAAGCCTCTAGCCAGACTGAAGTTCAAGTACTTCATAGAAAGACTTGGTGTGATCCATAGTGAGACCCCTCGAAAGAGGGAATGATGAGTTCTAGCATAGTTCAGAAGATACAGGTTGTCTTGGTGACGTGATCATTCCTGTAGGTTGTCCTCAGATGTAATCAACCTTGGTGAAGCTTGAAGGTTATCCTAGGACATAATTAGTCCCAATATGCTAGAGATGAAAAGAGACCAGAAGACGGAGATGCAAGAGATGCCACATGGGAAATGAGATAGGTTGTTCGAGCGAAAAAAATCCTAGCGTAGTATGTAGATTTCTTGGATGTAATCAATCCTATAGGTTTTCCTTGGATGTAATCAATCCTAGAGAAGCTCATAGGTTATCCTTGGACGTAATCAATATTGGTAGAAGTTATCTAAAGTGTAAAATATCTTGGCATGGTACACAAGTTGTTCGTATGTAATAAGTCTTATGGGTTGTTTGGAGTGTAAAAGGGGTCCTGGCATGGTACGCAGGTTGCTCAAGGGTAATAAGTCCTAGAAGGTTGTTCGAACAGAAAATAACCTGGATGCATATTGTTCGGATGTGACAAGTCCTTAAGGTTCACCTAGAACATGAAATTCTTGGCATGGTACGTAGATTGTTTGGTCATAATTGGTCCTTGTATATGTGTGTTCCCATGTTGGAGATGATGAGGTCACAAGGCACTTGGTGTGCACCTGGGAAGTTCTCCTATGTTGGTATACGCAGCTTGATCATAGAAATATGCAATGCACTTGGTGTGCTGCTAGGAAATTCTTGCATAATAGAATTTGTAGATTGTCTTGATGACATGAAAGATATTGGCATACTCATATGTTGGTAGAAGGCAGGTGGTTTGAATCTAGGTTGTTCTCTGTCTATTTTGTTTTTTTTGTACAGGACAAAGAGATGATTTGGATATGTGAGATGATGGTAGGAGATGCAGGTTATTACAGTGTCAATGTAAATAATGGTCCTAGGTTGCACCTACACGATGGATTTCTTGTGGATATGATGAAGACCTGGATGAGGACTAGGACTACACCCAACATGAGAACTGGGTGGTTCTGTAGAAACTTCTAATGATAGATAGTAGTATTTAATGATGGACAAGATGATGACTATTGCAACATCTATGATGAAGACTTTGTGATGATGACTGGACTAGATGTGTTGATGACTGTGTAGAGAGAGAATACCTTCCTATTTAAGAGGCAGTTTTGATGTATTTGTAAATTCAGAATATGTTATGATGTATATTATCACTATATGTTGTTTGTACCCTGATCAGAGATGTGCTTTCTTGCTTTCGAGATGCCATTATCGTTTATGGATCGTGAGGTACAACCTTTGTTGTAATTCAGGGAAATAGTCCCCATCATAACATCATGTAATGTATTTTTGGAGTCTCTCTAGGAGAATCCAGCCCTATCATGTATTAGGTTAGTCACTTGAAGAGTATAAATAGGGAGGCACCCTCTCTCATTTATACACACTCATGCTCACTCAAGTTAGCATGATGGGAGAGAGAGTGACAAGGAGGAGAGATAGATAGTTGCATAAGACTTCTTCTTATTGTATGAATTGTAAATATGGTAGTGTATATTGTGTTATGATTTAGAAAAGTTCTTATCGACATTTCACTAAAAATTTTGGTGTTTTTGCATAAATTACTATTATTGCACACATAATAATTATCGTGTTAAGAAAATATTTGAGCTTGTATGTATTCCTCTATCAGAGAAGATGGATTCTTCCTCCCTATGGAAGGCCCTTTTTGAGCCAGATCCAAGTATGTTGGGAATATGGGTTAATCTGTGTGCATGGCTGATTGTTCTGCACAGGACTTCAGACTCCATTATTAAACCCTTGTGCAAACTTCGATGGATAGTTATTCCTTACTAGCGCACCCTCAATGGTGGCAACTATTTAGGAAATGGATGGTCAAATGGACAGGGTAAGGGAATAGGGTGTTCACTGATTGAAATCATGCCATAGCACCTTCTTTCATGGGATATTAAAGAATACCCCTAATTTCACTAAATATTGATAATTACCTACAAAAATCATTTTCTTGAGCCCCCTCCCAATACATATTTCCAATTTAAAAAACCCTATTTTTACGATATATTCCTAGAAACCTCTTTTTATACCCCTCCAATACCTATAAGCCCCCATGCCATACTCCCCACCCCCCAATACCTACAATATATTTACCTTATTTTTCATAATTAAAACCCCCCGTTATGAATGAACGTGATAAGATATTGCTCAACAAGGTGAATCCCCTGTGGGTAAGGGCGAGTGCTTCTAGCCAACTCGTTCATTCTGCTAGGAATAATCGATGTAGGGAAGGTATATTATTATTAACCACCACTTACTGTATCTTGTAATTACATACCAGAGATATTTTCTTTATGGTATGCAGGTATCCATGCTTCATATCATATATGATAAGCATAAAAGTATAATTATGAAATTCTAACTAGTAGTGTTATTGTTTGTGGTAAGAATGCTTCCTATCACAACAATTTAAAGCCCAATACCATGGACCATTTAAGACTTGAATCATATTTTTGCAATGGATATTTTTGGGTTTTTAAGTGCATTTTTAGAGATAAAATATACAATTCACTAATCGTGTGCATATTTCGCTTTAGAAATGTATTTCTAGGATTTGTGTATGCTTTCCTATGGCAATGAAATGCTCTATGTGTGGAACAAATCACATCATATGTAGGTATGATGTTCAATTTCATGGAAAAAAAGGGTACATCTTGACAGAAAAGGGTATTATGTTCAATTTCATGGCAGGTATTTAATTGACCTGTTTATTTTCTTTATTGGGTAGTGTTTAGTTTTATGTACAATGTTGTATTTTCATTATAGTTTTTTGTTTCTTAATTCCTATGTATAGATAGAACTGAAAAATGTGGAACTATATTTTGTAAACATAAGATAAATACAAATGTTACACACTTGAGCATGCCTCTTTTCCATTACCTTTTCTATGTAAATACTCCTTTGCTTCATTAGTATATGGAGTTGATTTTGGAGCTCTAATACTTGAATAATTCACCCAGCGTTGAGCTAAAGGAATCCCATTCGGAGCATAATCATGAGCAACAACAATATTGTTGATGTAATTGTAACTTCTAAATGTATTCAATTGCATTTCTTATGTATTGTAACCCGATATTTATTCTGAGATGTATTTGTAATGTACTTGAGTCATGTCATGTCCCGATGTTCCTATAGAGAGGTTCTATAATGTAAACAAGTCATTTAAAGTCATTGTGGGTAACCCTCCTATTGGTTAAGGGTTAAAGTCCTTGCAGTTCCGGGGCACTAGGGTTATTAGACTCACTTAGTGAAGTCGGCCCTAGTTGGGTTTAATCAAGTCAGGAATTAGTATAAATAGAGAGCTAGCCTCTCTATTTAACACACACTCACTCACACTTAGTTGTAGCGCATAACTGAGGAAGAAGAATACACTGGGGAAAGGAAGAAGGAGGTTACTACAGTCGGGAGATCATCTTATTGTTTTGGGGTTTTACTTTTGGTGCTGATTCTATCTCTGAGGAGTTGTAGGGTTTTTTCCATTTATGGTTTCCCCGAGGAAAAACACTATGTTCATTGTCTCTTGTGTTTGATTGTTGTGCTTTTTATTCTCTCAGTTAAAGATCCTAATATAATCCTAGCTTAATTTAAAAAATCTAACATGGTATCAGAGCTAACCTGAGAAGAAGACACTGTGTAGCTGTGGAAACTAGGGCTTCATACTTTGTGGATCTCTCTCCATAGATTTTCAAAAAAATAAGGTTGGAATAACTCTCCTCCTTAGGGCGCATCTTTCTATCGAAGCATAATCCAATTCTGAGCTTTTTCAATTTTGGACCCAACACTGCTGCCGAAAATTAGGGATTTCCACAGAAGTGGAATTTTTCAGTGAGCCCAGGCATGGATTGATCTCCTCCTCAAAGTCAAATTTAGGGATCAAAATCAAAGCATTTGGTTGGACAGAACTCCGGAAAAGTAAAACCTTAATCTGCTCCTGAACCAACACTGCAAAATTTCAGCTCCAAATCCATATTCGACATCTTGACCTGGTAAGATCTAAATCTTTTGTATTTCCATTTGAGGTTCTCAGTTAATATGTCTCATCATACCAAGCTTGATGAAAAGCTTGAGGGAGTTGATAACTTCTGAGCCTAGAACTATAGGATCTCCTTGGTCCTGGAAGAAAATGAATTGGACTCCGATATCAGTGAAGAGGTTCCAGTTCTAGAGGGAGATGAGGCAAAGGCCTTACATAAGAATAAATTGGTTATGTCAAAGAGGATCATTGCTGATTCAATAAAGGATCACCTCATACCATAGGTGTCCTCCCTAAAGACACATAAAGCTATGTTTGATGCCCTAACCAAATTGTTGGAAGGGAAGAACATAAGCCCGGAAGATGACTCTGAGAAAAAAACTGAAGAATGTAAAGATCCAGAATGCAGAGACCATACAATATTACTTTACAAGGGTATCTCATATCAAGGAACAACTAGAAGTAGTAGATGAAGAATTGGAGAATGCAGAGATTGTAATGACCACCTTGAATGGTCTCCCTAGATCATGGGACTCCTTTATTCAAGGAATCTGTGCCATAAAGATGTTAGTCAAGTTCAACAGACTATGGGAATAGTGCTCTCAAGAAGAAGCTCAAATAACAGCTCGAGAAGAAAAGATGGGAAGTGAAGATCAAGCTCTCACGATACACTCCAAGAAAACCAGAAGAAGTTCTCATCACTGTAGAGGTAAGCACTCTCACAAAGATAACACTAGAAAAGATTTGTCTAGAATCAGATGTTATACATGTGACAAGAGAGGACACTATGCTAGAGAATGTCCTAGAAGCAAAAATGTCTCTCACAAGAAGAAGGGAAACAAGCGAAGACATGATGCTCATGTTGCAGAGGATGATGAACCTTCTACAAAGAGAACCAGATATGAAAGTGAAGATTCTTCAAGTGATGAAGAATATGTTTTGATTTCCACTCTTACGGGAAACATTACTCATGGAAACAATGATTGATTTATAGATAGTGAGGCTTCCAAACATATGAAAAGATTCAAGGAATCCTTTGTGAAACTATCAGAACATGAATCACCTCACAAGGTGAAGCTCGGAGATGACTACCAGTATCCAATCAAAGGTAGTGGTGAATCCTCCAATAAGATAGACTCTAGAAAGTCTATGACAATGAAGGAAGTATTTTTTGTAACAGCACTAAAGAAGAATCTCCACTCCGATGTATGCGGACCAATTTCATCAAAATCACTAAGCGGGTATGTATACTATGTTTCTTTCATTGATGACTTTTCTAGAAAGACATGGATTTACTTCATGAGGAACGAAGATGAAGTATTCAACAAGTGCAAGGAATTCAAAGCCTTGATCAAGAATCGCAAAAAAAAGAAGATCAAGACCTTTCAATCAGCTAATGGCGGAGAATTGACATCAAATGAATTCAAAGAGTTATGCAAAGAGTCAAGGATTAAGAGGGAGTTGTCCACCCCATATAATCCAAAACAGAATGGGATTGCAAAAAGGAAGAATAGAACTATCATGGAAGCTTCAAGAGCTATGTTTCATGATCAATATATTCCTATGCATCTATGGGCAAAAGCTGCAAGGACAGCGCTGTATGTACAAAACCGTACTCCACACAGAGTACTCGAGAACAAGACACCTGAAGAAGTTTTTTTCGGCAAGAAACCAAAAGTCAGCCATCTCAGAATATTTAGTTGTCTAGTGTAGATACATATTCCAAAAGACAAGAGGAAAAAAATTGATTCTTCACGAAAGAAGGGTATTTTTGTGGGATAATCTGAAAGCTCGAAGGCTTACAGAATATACTTCCCAGGATTCAAGAAGATTGACATCAACAGGGATGTGACATTTGACGAAGACTTAGCTTACAACAAATCCAGAATGAAACCTGTTGAAGTTCCTGAAGAAGTGGAAGCACCTAGGATTCATGATACAACCATGAATGAAGAAACTCCAGAAGAAGATCGAGAATTTGAAGAACCACAAGAACCTATAGATCCACCTCAGGAGAATAATCTTCATAAGAGGAAACCTGCTTGGGTACGAGAAGCCATTAGAGGAATTTTGGGGTCTAAAATGGGCCTCCTAAGGAAAATAATAAAATAATAGTTAAAATAATAAAATAATAGTTAAAATAATAAAATAA
>LPNX010123237.1:0-24234 GCA_001517045.1 Pseudotsuga menziesii
TGATTATATATATATATATATATATATATATATATATATATATATACTTATGCATTTATGAAAACAGAAGATTATTGAATGCATGTATGGCTGAAAATAGAATGCATTTAATTGCTTAAAATAAATTATGAATGCTGGAATAGTTAATTCCATGCCCAAGAATGGACATGAATGAGCTCATGTGCCTGTTGGGAAGGCATGAAAAGTATGAGAGTCTCCTCGATAAGACTTGGAATGCCATGCCCATTGGGCAATTGATTGACTGATTTTAATGCCTATACTATGCTTGGTCTAACAGAATTACAATGATGCATTTCACATGTGAGAAAAGTGAAATCCAATCGTGCACATTGATCATGGCAGCAGACCATAAGCTATTGGACTTGGATGGAAGTCTCCTTCAAACAATTGCAGAATGAGATGAATCACCATATTTTGCAGGACTCTATTTGTTTGCAAAAGGAAGTAAAAATCCTTCTGGGAGTAATCCGTAAGGGAAAGGAAAGTGGATCAATGATGGGGCATTCATCTAATCGGTCCATTAAGAAGCATTCCAGGCATGAAGACTCAAAGGAAATTGAGTAGGTAAAGATGAAGTAGCTGGCGAAATGTTGGAAATGCGGAGGACATCATTATCGCCGGGACTTCCCAACGAGGGAACATCAAGAGGGTAGCATCCACAAAGTTCCTAGATTTGGGGATAAACCGAAAGCTAAGAACTAGCAGGAGAAGCTCATGGAAGCCAAGGGGCTTGGTCCTGAAATTTCAGAGTAAATAATTGAACGTAGGACAGATCTGCAAAATTTTGAAATTTTGGATGTATAAATTGTATATGTATTCCTAAGTATTGGAACACCGAGGACGGTGTTATTCCAAGGGGGAGGGGATTGTAACACCCCAGTTTTGACCCCGTTTGCATTAAAAGGTACATGATGTATATATATTATAATTAATCATGGTGTGGAGCTAAAGGCAAAAGCCCCACCACCAATTTGGTTGTGTTATGTTTCGGCGATTGGAATCGTTGCCGATGGTATATTGTGCTATCCGGCACGTTATAGTTTTTGCCTCATGTAAATATGCACTTTAATTAAAATGAACCTCGACCAGCTATGTCACTGCAACCATAATGAAAAGGGCATGATATTCCTAAGGATAAGGAGGGGTAATTATTGAGCTTTGAGCCTATGGGAGAAAAGCCATGTGTCAGCTGTTAAACCCTTTTAGCTATCACACACCTTTTGTCTCACTCACCTATCCTTGTCTCATCAATCAACTACAACATTAAAGACCCCTAATGTTAGTTGGGGCAGTTATTGTTGGGTAGTGGTGGGTATGGCAGGATTGTCAGTCCTTGCCCACATGCCCACTCCGCCAGCAGACTCTTCACCCTCACGTAGGCAGGGAAAACCACTATGGAATGATTCCATTCTGGCTCATCCTTCGGCAGGGAGTCGTTCTCTTCCTCTCATGTGCAAGCTGGGATTTGTTCCTCACGTAGCGAGTTGAGGAGTTGTTTTCTATCACCCATGATTTCCTGGGAATGAGTCGTTCGTGTTCTAGGTTGTGTGTATGTGTGTTTCTGTGTGTATGCCCTCCCCTGTCTAGGTTGAGAATCGGATCTTCTCCTCCATTTCAGGCTGTGTTTTCTTCTCTCGTTGCTTCAGTGTTGGGATAGGGGGCTGTTTCTTTCCCTATAACTTGTTTGCTGTGGTTTCAGCTATGTTTTGAACAGCTATGGATTCTTATTGGGTCGTTTTGGCCATGATATGGCCAAGAACGACTCGAGGATTGTTTTCCCCTGTCAAGGCTGTGAATTGCTTGTTTTGCTGCGTGTATGCAGTGGTTGGTCTTCGGATTGTGTTGGCATGGCTGATTTGTTGATGGCCTGATAAACCCAACTGTGTTGGCTTGGCTAATTTGTGTATCCTTGGCTATGTGTAAGCTTGCGTGTTCCTTATTCCTTGGGGAAATCATGCCCAGCTTGAGGTTGGCAACGTTGCTGAGAGATTAAGGAGCATGTTGGCCTATGGTTGGGTGGAACGTTGCAGCGACGTAGCTAGTTGTGGGACGAATTCTTCATAAGATAAGTATTCTAGTCTATTTCATCTTTGCAATTATATTTGATGTCTAATGAATTATGATGAACATGTTGAATGCCTGAATGTATGTTTTGCTTCCTCTATATGTTTAATGATTATGCATCTGGGCATGCTTTATGTTTCAAAGCATTTGTCAGTTTTTATATGCATGTCCATGTTCATGGGGCTAGTTGCCCAGATGTTTAGTGGTATGGTAGCGTCCTCTTCGCTGGTCGGAGGGTCAGGGACGTTACACCCATGGTCAGATGTAAGTGCGAAGCCCTTCTAACATGGTGATAGGTGGGTCCTCCCACGGTCAGATGTAAGTGTGGATCCCTTCTAACATGGTGGTAGGTGGGTCCTCCCATGGTCAGATATAAGTGCATATCCTTTCCCCGGATGATAGATGACATGTCCTATCATGGCGGTGGATGTAAGTGCAGAGCCTTTCCTTGGATGATAGATGTTGTGTCCTATCATGCCAGTGGATGTAAGTGTTGAGCCTTTACTTGGATAGTAGATGTTGTGTCCTACTATGCCAGAGGATGTAAGTACTGGGCCTTTCTGACTGGGTCAAATGTAAGTGTTAGGACTTTCTTTGGATAGTAGATGGCGTGTCCTACTATGTCAATAGATGTAAGTGCTGGGCCTTTCTATGGATGATAGATGGTGTGTCCTATCATGCCGGTAGATGTAAGTTCTGGGCCTTTCCTTGGATTATAGATGGTGTGTCCTATCATGTCATTGGATGTAAGTTCTGGGCCTTTCCTTGGATTATAGATGGTGTGTCCTATCATGTCATTGGATGTAAGTGCTGGGCCTTTCCTTGGATGGTAGATGGTGTGTCCTACCATGCCGATGGATGTGAGTGCTGGGCGTGCCTTTCTGACATGGATGTTGGATGTGTTCCTCCCATTGTCAGCTGTAAGTGTTGGGAGGGCCTTTCTGACATGGATGTTGGATGTGTTCCTCTCATGGTCAGATATAAGTGTTGAAGAATATGAAGACCTACATGGAGGCTAGGCCTACAACCGACATGAAAAAGGGATGGCTTTGTAGAACTTCCTATGATGAGAAGAATTGAGAGATAACACTAGTTGATCAAGATAGAGGAAGCAATGATGATCCAGCTTTGGTGATGATCCATCTTTGATGATGATCTAGTGATGATGATCTGATGATGATCCAACTTTGATGATGATCTAGTGATGATGATCCAGTGATGATCCAGCTTTGATGATGATCCAAACTTGATCCAGTGACGAATATTTGTGCGGATGTATTGTGTCAAGAGAATACCTTCCTAATTAAGAGAGAGTGTTGATGTATTTGTAACTTTGGAATGTATTCACTTGTATATCTTATATTCTACCCCGATGTTCCAATTGATAGAATCATTGTTATTTCATTGTAGCCCGATGTTCCTATCAGGAGATTCATTAATATAATAAAATCATGTAAAGTCATTGAGATTAACCCTCCATTGTAAGTCGGGGAAATAGTCCCCACAATTGAGTTGAGGTTAACCCTCCTTATTGACCGGGGGGCAAAGTCCCCACAGTTGTGGGGCACTAGGGTTATTAGACTCTCCTAGAGGTGTTGGCCCTAGTAAGTAATTGTCGAGTCAGAAATTAGTATAAATAGAGAGTGAGCCTCTCTATTTTACACACACACTCACCCAGCTATAGCGCATAGGTGGGAGAAGAGGATTTCACACAAGTGAGAGAGAAAACAACTATTGGAGATCATCATTTCTATCTTTAGGTTTTACTGCTGCCATTGGTGCTCATTCTATCTCTGAGGAAGTTGTGGGGTTTTATCCTTTATGGTTTCCCCAAGGAAAATATTTGTGTCTCTTTTCTCTTGTGATTATTGTTGTGCATGTTATTCTCTCAGATAAGATCCTAAGATAATATTGCTTAATATGATAAAAATATAACATAGACCCCACACCTTTGAACAACGAAGATATTGACGGAGGTTGGATCTACGGTCCAGGTTGATTTCACAATGGGAACAAGCAAGGATTTTATCAAGTAGGAGGATTGTGAAATCGGGTAAAGGCTACATCATTGGACGGTTAGGATGTCTCGTAGATCAATATCTACGGCCAGGGTTTATTTCACAAGCATAAGATGCGGGCATGAATGAAGCCATTGTAGGGTGTTAGAAGGTGCTATGAAATGTCATTATCATCAAGAAATCCTAAGTCCTTGTTGTCGAAATTCTCAAACTGATCCACCATGCGCATCCTAGCATGCTTTTCTGGTTGGTTTATGATCACGACGAATCTTCCAAATCAGCATTTGTCTGGATTTTCATTCCCATGCAACTATTTTTGTATCTGTTTTGAGGTTGGTATCGGGAGCCTATGATGCTATAAATATACCCTCAATAGAGGAAGACGAGGTAGGAACCTATCAGGTTCTGGGTTATGTATTTTGAGATATGCCCCTAATAAAAATGACAGAGCCGATGCATTCGTATTGCTGCAAATATTCCTATGTATTTCATAGTTACAGTCTGTAATTTCCTTTCTTATGTGCATGTCTTCCTGTCAAGCTTTCCATTATGTTTTCTTTCATATATGGAACGAGTGTGTAATGGTCCATAATTCATACATGTTTATGCTCTGGCTATTGTTTCAGATATCCACAAACCCTTCCAACCAAAGTTAATGCAGAATTCATCTTTTCGATGCTCTGTGTCAATGGACTGTCATTCTTTCTTCTTTATCACCAAACCAACAACATTTTGACTGTAACCGAGTGCTACCTTTCCTTTGTATAATTTAACCTGCAAACCGTTATGTAATTCATGAATATTTGTGACTCCATAGCCCAATATATGATTTCCTTGTTTCAACCACCAATTCAATAGAAATTTTGTTTTAATTTTATATTTGGCCCTGTTAAAAAGTTGTGAGAGATCCCTCTCTAGAAAGGAAGAAGCAAGCTCTCTTTCTTAACGTGGTTTTGTTGTTACCTTGGGATTTACCCTCCACAACCTAGGGTGCAATTATGAGTGCTAAAAAATAGCGTGTGTTGTTTGATCAACTCATTCACTTCAAGAATATCATCGCATCGATGAAGAACAAAGTCAAGGAGACTTAGAAAAAAGAAAAAACATGGCAGGATGATAGGCAGAGGTTGGAGTAAGCTGCCGCACTTACTTGCAATGAATTCTCCAACAAAGGAAACACAACTTAGATGCTTCTAGAAGCCATCATTTTCTGACTTGGGGAGATATCTTTCAACCTCCAAAAACAAGTCACAAAACTGGAAACAAAGTTGAATCCTAGTACACCCCTTGAGGTATTGGAAGCGCGACGAAAGCTAGTGAATGAAACTGTACAGAAAATTTAGGAGGCTAAGGAACTTTGTGCCAAAGCATATGACCATGTTTCTTAGTCATGGGAAGCATTGATGGGTATTACAGAGCTGGAATAGGTAACATAACAACTTCATACTGCTGAAGAAAATTTTACTAAGCTAAAGAATGAATTGAAGAAATTGCCAACAGTGGAAAATATGAGCAAGCCTATCGATTTTAAAATATTACAACAATAAGTAGCTAGACTATGGACACATCAACAACAATGAATAGATCGTGTTGAAACACTACAAACTGAAGAAGAGAAGGCTATAGGAACGATCCACCCAATCCATGAAAAAATGCGATAGGAACTCGGTGCAACAAAAGTAGCAACTTTGGAACATATTCGTTTTGAACTTGTAGAACAATTGCAGAAAGTATGGGAAGAGCTACAACAAGAAGCCGAAGTAGCAATGAAAATATGTCAGGAGTTTCAGAGTAAACTCGTTCAACAAAAATTTCAGACTAAAGTGGATTTGGAAGAGCCACAGGTGAGTGTTGGGGGCTTGTTGGCCCTAGGAAAAGATAAACAAAATTTCGTTCGGGAAAATGAAGATTATGGTCGCAAGGTGAAAAAAGGTCGCGACAAAAGAGGAGAAGAGCAAGTCAAAAGGAGGATTTCAACAGAGTTTTGGGTAAGAGCTAGTTAGACTGATAGTCTATTTTGGGAATAAAGTGTGATTGTAAACTGGGTCAATAGTGCCTATCTTTAAATGTAACGGGATGTTTTGGGTGAGTAGAATAATCTATGAGAATCAGTTCACAGGTAAATCAAGAATTGCAAAAGCTTATAAAGTTGATCCAAGCTATGTGTGGATCGGAAATAAAGAGATAGAGATAGATATATAGATAGAGACTAAGACCAATAGAGAAGAGAAAAGGAGAGAGAGTTCTAAACCTGAGAGCATGAGATGAAGAAATACTTCATTGATTGTGTGCATAGATTAAAGGCGTTAAACATTAATCATGCCAAATAAAGAACGACTTTGTGGTTTCTCCCGTATGGGTTTCCACGTTAAACATGTGTCTTTGTGTCTTTGAAATATTTTTTTTTCTATGAATAAACTGTCATAAGTTTTTTCAAATATCCAATGGTATAATTGCATGGAATGTTGATTAATGTGTGTTAGAATCTATATATTTTACATGTTGTCTATGTGTGTCGATGGATCAATATGATTCATTCCATGATATATGTATGTTGTCGTGATTCCATTCCTTGGTTTCTATCAAGTGGATTGATGATGCTATGATAGTGTTAGCACTTAGAATGTACCCCCATTTGTAAAAGGATAAATCCCAAGGTAACCAAAAAACCAATCTTTAGGAAAGAAAGGTGGATTCTTTATCTCCAGAGAGGGATCTATTAGTATTTGTTTTCATAAGTCCATATATATATAAACAAGAAACAAAATTTAATATTATTGATGGTTGAAACAAATGCAGATTGGGCATGGAGTTAAAAAGGGTAATACTATTTGCCATGTTGCTGCATGGAAACTTAACAGAGGCAAGGTAGCAATCTCATTACATTAAAAATGATTTTGTATGGTGATATGGAGGAATGTTAGAAACAATCTATTAATGTGGGAATCTAACATGGATCAATCCAACATTAACTTTAGATGAAATTTTTTGTGAATACTTGAAAGTAATAGAACAGAGCACATGATTATGAATTATAAACTATTGTAAACTCATTCAAGAATGAAAGGGAAACATAATGGAAGTTGTAAACCGGAAACACATGCACATAAAGAAGAGATAATATAGACTACAATAAAGACAACACATGAATCTCTAAAAAAAGGCCCAGCCTCGGCTATGTAATGTTGTTGAAATGATGGATCTCAATTACAATGTAAAATTATCACGGGTTCCAACCCTTGTTCTATTACAAAACTTGTTTAAATACAAAATAGTGCTCCATGAACTGATAACTAACTATGCTAAAAATAGGCTATTACTTCCTTTTTACATCTATCACTTAGATCATCTAACTAATAACTATTTTGAAAATAAACTAAAATATGCTAAATAACTAGTCTTCAAAATGTTCTTCGGGAGGTCTTCAATATTCCTTCATCAACTCAACCTGTATTTTGTCTTTCCATACTTCTCAACTTTCTTCCACTAGTCGACAGTTGGCATCTCAAGCTGGCCATTTTTTTTTTCTAGCACTCTTAGCTCCACATGTTCCATGTAGGAAAATTCTGGCATGTGTGCACATGTGGCTCTGAAGTCATATATTATTTCAAAATCCTCTAATAACTTATCTATTATTTTCTTTCCAGATAAGGACTGTTGCATATCTTCAAATTTTCTATGGTCTAATATACATTTGACCAGATGATCATGCTATTCTTTTTGAGAAAACATTCCACCATTTTCTTCCTAGAATAAAGGAAGTCCCTTTTTAAATAATGGTGTAAACAATTAAATGAACAATTTAACTTGATGAGTCATAATATCAATCTTGGCCTGTACAGTATCAAGGTGTTGGTGTTTTCTCACGACCTTCCTTGCTCATGTAATGACTAAAATCCTGTCCTTAATAATTGCTATTTTTAATTAATCTTCATTCAAACCATTTAGGAAACTGATTGTGTTATTTGCAGTATCTATGGGATTTTTATTCAATACGTATTTTACTAATGTAACACTTTTTCTGGAAGCCTACATAACAATCTCTTTGTCTAGAATGTAGTCCAAGTAAGGTATGCGTTTGGTTGCTTTAGCTATGATCAAATCCCAAATGATGTGTTTTTCTCCCTGCACAGGAAACTGTCATGTCACTTATTTCATCAACTTGTCATTTTTATCTAAAATATCTTTGCATTTATTTTCCCAAGATTTTCTTTCCTCTTCTTTCTTCAAGGCTAAATTTTGTAGAATCTTGTTTTGGTTTTTTAGCCCAACAATTTCCAAATCTCTCAGGCTAACTTGAGACATTTCTTTTACAATAGAATATGCATTGGCTTGTGCAGGAGATGGAACAATTTGCACTTCAGGCTCTTTTTCCTCTTCATTCAACTCTTTCTCCTATTCTTCTTGTTATCCTTTTAGATCCTTCTCCTTTCAATCAAAATAATTCTATCATTTTCCCATTGTTTCTTCTCCTTGTCAAAATTTAGAAGCTTTTCTTTGCAGTCATTCAATTCATCACTTGATGTTTATTTTTCTTTCTCCAAGTTTGTAAGCTATGAAGATTGAATGAGCTGGGTGGCAGGGATCTTCATTTTCTTCTTTAACAACTGAATGGTGTTCTCTTTTTCATTTAGAAACTTATGAGTTGCTTCTTGTTACACATATTTCTCTTCATCATCATATAATGAGAACCAAACATCAGGACTTTCCTCAAATCCCCATGTTATGAAGTTAAATTTGGGCCAATATCAGTGATTTCATGCCTTTGTCCACCACCTCATTTTCCTTGTGAACAATGTGCGTTACCCCAATGCGTAACGCCTATTTTCCATGAACAAAAAGCGGTGCCTTCACCACACTCCTTTGTACAATGAGTGATGCACTATGGGTAACGCTCTATCTTAATTGAAAAAGAGCGGTGCTCGAGTTTAAAAGCTAAAAAGAGAAGTTTCATGAAGATTCTCAAACCTTAGCTTCGTGGCAACCTCATCCCAGACTCCTGGACCACCTGGGCTCGAGATCCATCCTTGTAGTATCTCCTCTCCAACTCACCCATGAGAATCTCAACCATTCTTCTCCTCCCATGGCTACAAGTATTATTGGCTCAGCCCCCATGGGTAAGGGGAGGAAGATTATGCTACAACATCAAAACTCTGGCCAAATCTATCCAAGGAGAATGAGCACTAGGTGGACAAGTTTGAAGCTTTGGAGGCAAGGTTTTTCTTGAGAAGAGACTTCTCAACACTAAGGCTCTTGGTTTTAATTTCTCTCGCGTATTTTAATAATGAAATGAAAGTTCCTTTCCCATGAATCATATTGTGTATTGATCACTTGTTTCATTGTTGAATTCCTTAGTCATCAACATAGGATTGTAGATTGTACTTGGTACTTTGATCTTGTATGTGCTTTGGTTGTGTGTTTCATGCAAGTGAACCCTTGGAGATATAGCATTTCAAAGGACTGGCACATCACATTGTATGACAGTTAAAAGAATCCATTCCAAGCATCTACAAATCTTAGGGGAAGTGATTTTCATTGTTGTGACTGATTTGTGCTAGATTAGAGTATTTCAAGCTAGGGAAACAACTTTTGTCCACAGAAGGTGAGTGTTTCCAGTAACAAATCTGGCGACTCCGCTGGGGAGAGTATTAGAACTTATGGATATTCTTGGCTCTTTACTTGCTTTGAACTTTAATCTCTTAATTGATTAGAACTACTAGTTGTTTAGTTGGTTTTGATTTGAGATTGATTAGATCTGCTTAGATTTGTTCATATCTGCATTATATGCTTTATTTCTTGGATTTTTATTATCATTTGATCCTAGTAAATTGAACATTGACATTGTCTTTTTCGCCTTGTGTCTTGTTATGGAATTTGCATCCACCTCTGCACCTGGGTAGTTCACAAAGAGCAGTCGTCGCACATTCTGCAGAGGCAATTAGTGGTGCCACCGCGTTAATCCAGTGGACAGGGAGCGGAGCCACTGCTCTGTTCATGTTGGAAAAAGGAGGCATTGAAGCAATAACGCTCTATTCTATACCTTCAGAAAGCAGTTCCAGGTAGGGTTTTTAATCATGATTTGATTTTGAAATTTGGCATTTGTATTATAATTTCTGATTGTTTTTGTCTATGAAAATAAAGTGTATTTTTGAAAAAAAAATCCCTTTCATGGCCAGAGGGGCCAGGAATCGTATATTCTGCAGTCTCTTTGATTTATATGATCTTTTTTCATTCAAAGAAGAGTTTATGTTTCTTGCATTGGATTTTACATGTGTTGCTTTGCTTGAAACCTCTTGCATTTGATTTTCATGTGCATGTTTTGGAAGGATTTGAGTTCTTTGGGATTTGAGCATTGAATTGTGTGGGTGATTGAAAGATTGTGTTTATCTTTTAATTGTTGTTTTAGGAAAAGAAAAGATCTATCTCCTTTCCATATATAGTTTTCATTGAAAGAAAAGACTTGCATACTCATACTTGCATTGTTTTGATCCAGGTCCAACATTCCATGTATTCACTTAACCGTACAATATAAAATTAAGTGCTAGTTTAAGTTTAAAATATTTAGAAACTTATTTGTTAGGTTATAGACATGTTTCGATGTCTTTAAGCGTAGGAGCTTTCATTATTTTCCTGCACTAGTGCATCCCGAGGATCGTGCGGTTCTCACACGTACTGCTGGTATATAGAACAGCCTTTCACGTACCCTTGAGGTATATAGAAAGGTACTTCATGTAATCAATTGTATATTGGAAGGCCCCTTTCAAAATTTTGTTCATTAGACAACACTACCATGGAGTAGAGCTCCCATGTACCTTTTGTATATAGGGAGACACTTTTAGGGATCCTGCGACCATCTGAGCATAGCCTTTTAATCGTCCTATCATTGCAATACACCAAGAACAACACTCAGTGAGATTACTACGCATGTACCGTCCAGGTAGTCGGGTATTCAGGAAAGGGTACGGTCCCAATCCTGCTTTTAGCATTGTATTGTTGGACATTGCAGTATATAGCAAGTTGTGATGGTTTGACAATCCCGTGAGGATCCTAACTTTGTATCCACTCCTTTCACATGTTTGATTGTTGCTTTAGATTGAGTAGCGCTTATTTCCTGTACAATTAAAATTCTTAGAGAGATAGAGAGATAACTTTGTTATGTAGCTATGTCTATTCCTTTTGGTACTACCAATCAAGAGGTCCCCTCTCAAGGGGAGACTTTTGTTTCTTCTTCATTTGGAAATGATGGTCCTCCTCTCATGGCCACCTTGAGTCTTCCCAGATTGACTATACGATTACCTATATGGTTATTCTCTAGACCAATGATTCCAACCCCACCTTGTGTCTCAGATGTTAATTATCCTTCATGAGAACACCATCCTTCTGTGAATCCTCCATCTTCTTCGCCAGATATGTCTTCTTCCCTTTCTCCCTCCTCGCATGTTGAAAGTTGTAGTACTAGTAATCAGGTACATATGAAGAAGAAGAAAAGGAATATAAAGAAAAATAAAGGAATACCACTATTCGAGTCCCAACCAACTAATCTTTCTAGTGAGAGTGTTGAAATCCATACCAAAACTACTCGTAAGCCAAAATTCCCTTACAGTATTTGTAAGGGTGATCACCTTCTAAAGGATTTCCTTGGTATTTCCCAAGTTTTGGAAGTGTGTTCTAGTGACTCCCAACACCCTATGTCATCATCCTCTAGTCATCATACTGATGATACCCCATGAAACAATGACTCTGTGATTAAGAGTTAGAAAGGAAAAATCAGAAATTCACACTTGTTGTGTAAGGACATGCACCTTAATTACCTTTGTCCTCACATGGATGAAGCTTCAAAGTTTTTGTAAGATGTTATTGTTCCTCGTCAATGGCTTCCAGCAGGTTATCGTAAGTTGTCTCTTGACCCCCCATTGGTTGACCAAGTGGTCAATTCGATTCCATTTGTAGTTGATCCCACTCTTCCTTTACATAGTAAAGTTAAAGTGGTTGAGTTGATGTCTTCTCCACCTGATCCCACTTCTCCACCAAAGAGTTTTAAGACTGAATTAGTCACTTTAATACAATATTCATATTTTCCCTCTCTTCAAGTTGAGAGTGAAATGAAAACATCCGAAGTTTTCATGGTCAGTTTTGATTGTTCTACGCAAGGGGAAATTTTGTATGTTTCAATAGAAACCTCTCCAAGTACTGAGGTTATTTCCTTTGATTGGATTAATCTAAAACAACAACATGTTCCTTCGAGTGTTCCTTTCTATATATCTGTGCAAGTTACTTCTAGGAACATGCTTTGCACTATTGTTGATGAAGGCGCTTTTGTTAGTATTCTATCATCAACTACTTGGAAAGATTTAGGTTCTCCTCAGCTTGTGCCAGCTTTCGACCAGATACTGGATTTTAATAGAAGGCCTACTGCATCTTTATGGATCCTTCCTTATTTTCCTATTACCTTAGGAGGGAAAACTGTCTGTATCGATGTTATGGTAGTCCAATGTCCTTTATATTTTAATCTTCTCCTCAAATGATATTTTTCTTACACCTTGAAAGCTGTAGTGTCCACACTCTTTCGAGTGATGCATTTTCCCCATGATGGGAATATTATGACCATTGATCAACTTTACTTTGTTAAACCCGATCATTGTATGAATCCTAGTCATCATACTTCCCTAAATGTGCCTCATGTTCTTGTGGTTCCATCCCCTTCATCGGTCATGTCTCTCAACTTTGACCATCATGCCAGAGTTCAGATGTTTGGAAACTGATAGCTTCTTTCCATCATGAGGAATCTTTGGGGGCATGTCTCCAGTCTTTGGAAATCATACTGGAGTTAAGACGCTATCCTTTTACGTAATGGGGAAACTTACCAACCTCTAGACATCATGTTGGCTAAGAAATTCTGCGAGCAAAGTTCATATTCTGTGTCAAGCGCGTTAAAAAATGAAACAGATGTCTTTCGAGCAGAGTTCATATTCTGTGTCAAGCTCATTAAAAAATGAAACAGATGTTTGGAAAGAAGAGTTTATATTCTATGTCAAGCTCGTTAGAAAATGAAACATATGTCTATGAGCAGAGTTCTGATTCTATGTCAAGCTCATTAGAAAATGAAACAGGTGACTTTGAGCATAGTTTATTTCTAGTTTTAAGCTCATTAAAAAATAAAACTGGCCTTGAGCATAGTTTACTTCTAGCTTCAAGCTTGTTAAAAAAAATGAAATCAATCCCAAGCATAGTTTACCTTTTGGTTTCAAGCTTGCATAAAAATGAAACTATTCCCGAGCATAGTTCCTTTTCTATGTCAAGCTTGTTAAAAAATGAAATAGGATTTCTCAATCAAAGTTTACCTTTGGGTTTCAAGCTTGCACAAAAATGAAACCACCCTTCACTGGCATAGTTCTTTTCTGTTTCAATCTTGTGTAAAAAATAAACAAGTCATCCCTTTACGGTGATTCTTCCATTATTCTTAGGACTGGAACCTTCATTTCATATACCTTTAGATTCTCTTTCTTCCTTGGTCTCTAGTTAACCTTTTCTTATTAGTAGACCAGAGTTGTGATTTTGGTGAAGAAAAAGAGCAGGAAGATGAAATGAAGCTTGGGGGGCATGTATTCAACCTCTTTATATTGAATTTGATCCACTAGATAGTTTTTACTGGGGGAAAGTACTGACCTCTAGGAATCATGTTAGGAAAATAATGTTGAAGAGACTCGTATTGAGCATAGTTTATTTCTGGTTTTAAGCTCATTAAAAAATAAAACTAGCTCCGAGCATAGTTTACATCTGGTTTCAAGCTCGTTAAAAAATAAAACCACTCTTCAAGCATAGTTTAACTTTGTTTTAATATTGCTTAAAAATGAAACCATCCTTCGAGCATAGTTCCCTTTCTACGTCAAGCTCGTTAAAAAATGAAATAGGATTTCTCAAGAAAATTTTACCTTTGGTTTCAATCTTGCATAAAAATGAAACCATCCTTTAAGCATAGTTGTTTTTTGTTTCAAGCTTGTGTAAAAATGAAACTTGCCATCCCTTTGAAGTGTTTAGGACTGGAACCTTCATTTCATCTACCTTTATATCATCTTTCTTCCTTCATCTCTAGTGAACCTTTTCTTAGTTGTATCCTAGATTTTTAAGTTTGGGGGAAAAAAACAAGTAGGAATATGAAACGAAGCTTGAGAATCATGTATTAAACATCTTTATGTTGAATTTGAGCCGTTGGATATCTTTACTGGGGGCAAGTACTGACCTCTGGACATCATGTTCATAAAATACTTCCAAAAAGACTCATGTTGAGCATACTTTATTTTAGTTTCAAGCTCGCTAAACAATGAAAGAACGTACTAAGCATAGTCCTTCTCTGTTGCAAGCTCATTAAAAAATGAAGTTGATACCCTGAGCATTCTCCTAAACTATCTTTGAGCTCATTAAAAACAATAAGATGGTGTCGAGATTACTTTTTATTTTTCGTGCTCTGGTTAAAACAAGAAAAGTGGTTTGAGATTACTTTATCGCTTTTTCTCACTCTGGATTCAAACATGAAAAAGGTTCTGAACACTATTTTTGAAATTTTAGTCGTGCTCATTAAACCTAGAACTAAATTTCTGAGTCAAATTTTACTTCTTGTTCAGGCTCGTTAAACTCCTTTTCATGAAAATAAAACTCGATGGAGTCTTCTTTAAGCTCTTTTCAGACTCCTAAAATGTGAAAATATCACCGAGTGAACTTGTCTTCTTCTATTTTTTTTAGACTCTCTAAACATGAATGATATTGAGTTTACTTTCAATGGACTCGTTAAATTAAACACTGAAGACCCTCTTTTGGGAACGAAACCCTCCTTTCTCATGTTCATAAAACATGTGAGAATGGACTTATTCTGTGATAAGCTACAACGAGTGTTTGCTACCCTCTTTGAACTCATAAAAATGAAAATAGGAACTCATCAATCATGATGGGGAAAGTAAGGGAAGGGAACCATATTTCATTTGCAATAATGGCAGTTTTTAGTCACCTTTGAACATGGCACTTGTTTGCATTTCATTCAGTCAATTGGGTATTCAACTTTCTTCTGAGTTGATCCACTTTCATGAGTCATGTCACTCCTTTGAGTCTTTCAAAGAATGCATCATTCGTCATCACATTATGTCTTGGTATCTGCCTCGTCAGGCCCTAATGTTTCCAAGTCTTCAGTCGTGCCACCCTATGTTCAAAGGAAAATTATGTTGATATTTTTCATATGCAGTCAAAAATACCTTTGTTTCGGTCACCTTTGAGTTAGTCCTATGGTTACATCATACTCAAATTCCAAAACTTTGTTCTGAGTTTCGTGTTGTTGATGTGGGATTCATCATGACCCTCTGTCGACGAGACTATTCCTATTGACTTAAACTCATCATCTAGTAATTAGTCTTAGAAACAAATTAGTACCTTGAGATCTATATGCATCAATGACATATCCTCTTGCGTTCGACATAGGTTTACATCATTGAACTTTGATCGAAAGATTCAACTGAGTGTTCGACATCAAATCATTTATTCACATTTAGGAGATTGTAGTAGGGTACCTTGGGAATCATAAACATAAATTGTGATCTCCCTCACACTTGTTAATGATTCTCATCATTGACCTGTTTTTCTACCATGTTCAAGACATTGTAATCACATGGATAGAATCGTACTTTGTTGAAGACGAGACGAACACCCTAGGTATCTTTCAAGCACTCATTTCTTTCCCCAGGTTGTGATGGAGTATTTGTATGAGTCCTAGCATGGATCCACATTTGTATGGTCGTGGATGTGCTCAAATTTTTGTTTGTATGACATAGATCTACATTGTAGGTCTAGTATTTATGTCCAAGTTTGAGTCTTCTTCTCATGGATCTACATTGTATTTGAGTATCCATGATTGTTTGTACCTCACATGGATCTACTTTGTATTGGTCTGTAGCCATGATAAGAGTCATATAGATATGAATCAAAGTGTCGATTTATTGCAAAATAATCCTGGTTTGTGAAGATCTCCAATCGGTGAACACTTGACTCAAAGTGATAACTTGTTATTACAAATCCTTCACCTATCCTATCCCTCTACACTCATGCTTTGGGGGGTATTATGTTACACATATTTCTTGTCATCATCATATAATGAGAACCAAACATCAAGACTTGCCTCAAATACCCATCTTATGAAGTTGAATTTGGGACAAGATATGTGATTTCATGCCTTTGTCCACCACTGCACTTTCCTTGTGGACAATGTGTGTTACCCCAATGTGTAACACCTATTTTCCATGAAAAAAAGAAGTTCCACTGCCACATTCCTTTGTATAATGAGAGGTGCACTATGGGTAATGCTTTGTCTTAATTGACAAAGAGCAGTGCTCTAGTTTAAAAGATAAAAAGAGAAGTTTCACGAAGCTTCTCGAACCTTAGCTTTGTGGAAACCTCATCCCTAGACTCTTGGACTACCTGGGATCAAGATCCATCCTTGTAGGATATCCCCTCCACTTCACCCATTAGAATCTCAACCATTCTTATCCTCCCATGGCTATAAGTATTGGATCACCCCCCATGGGTAAGGGAGGAAGATTATGCTACAACATCAAAACTCTAGACAAATATAGCTAAGGAGAGTGAGCACTAGGTGGATAAGTTTGAAGCTTTGGAGGAAAGGTTTTTCTTGAGAGGAGACTTCTCAACACTAAGTCTCTTGGTTTTAATTTCTCTCTCTTATTCTATTAATCCAATGAAAGTTCCTTTCCCATGAATCATATTGTGTATTGATCACTTGTTTCATTGTTGAATTCATTAGTCATCAACGTAGCATTGTAGATTGTACTTGGTACTTTGATCTTGTATGTGCTTTGGTTGTGTGTTTCATGTAGGTGAACTCTTGGAGATCTAGCATTTCAAAGGACTGGAACATCACATTGTATGATAGGTAAAAGAATCCATTCCAAGCATCTACCAATCTTGGGGGAAGTGCTTTTCATTGTTGTGACTCATTTCTTCTATCTTAGAGTATTTCAAGCTAGGGAAACAACTTATGTACACTAAAGGTGAGTATTTATAGTAACACTTCTCCCTTTTTTGCTTTACTGCCAATAGATAGTAAATCTCCTTGCATCTTTTTTATTTGTTGTTGATGAGACTTGTTATCCACCCTTTCTTGTCTTAGATAATTCTCAACTTTACTTTTAGCTAATTGCGATCTAGATACTTTGAGAGTGGCCCTGAGCAAGTCACTATATATCATCTCTCCAGTTTGCTTGTGGAGATGGATCATATCAGGTACAGGAATATTCTCTAGATTCATTCTCATCTCAACTACCTTGTTCTTAGTTGCTATTGCTAGCTTCAGAGTGTTCAGAATATGATCCCTAACAGTGACTAAGGACACATCCTTACTTGATATTTTCCTGACATCAGCCTATATATTTTTAAGAATTCATTTGTAGATACATATTTATCATCTCTATATTTGTCAAATATTTCATCCCTGGTCTTGAATTGAGACGTGTAATATTTGGAAGTTTATGTAAAAAGAATATTCTTTTATCTCAAAGGTTGTTCCTTTGACTTTCATCTATTTTTTACTTCCTTTAGTTTATGTTACCTGTATCATTTGGCCTTCCTCTTCAACTTTCTGTTTCTTTGAAGTTTGAGCACTATCTTCTTCTTCAGTTTCCATGGCATCAGGGAATGTTCTTTTGTTAGTTGTTTTAGAATGACTAGCAATGTTATATATCCTTTCTGCTATTGGAACAACAACCAAAGGATCTATTTGTGTAACAATAACATATTTTGCTGAAGAAGTGGATCCCTCTTGCATATCCTCATCGCTCTATGTCACCTGAGGATAATCTAACCAATTGGCACTCTCGACCAGGCCTTCAACTTCTTGATGCTCGAATGGTTTGTTTTTGTTAACTTGTCTCCTTATAGAAATGACATGAAGAGGATCATAGTTGACAGTGGAAACTATTTGAAACTTCATTTCTTTTAATAAAATCTCTACTACAGGAAAAGCAACTTTACTCTTTATAATCAAAGGGCCAACCACCCATGGCAATTTGATATGTGAATACTTTTTAAAGTTAATGAAGTGCTCATTTTCAACAATGATACTTTTCCTAATCATATATAAGGCAAAGATCCTTGGAGTAAGGAAAGTAGGTAAAACACAGGGTTGATGGATAAATCCATATGCTCTAATCATAGTACCCTTTTCCATTAAGAACCAATCCCCAATTCTCTTTTTAGGTGAAAATTGTAACAATTCCTTCATGACAGATAGCATTCTAGGTAAGTTTTGTCGGAAAAATACTTTGTACACTTCATGCATAAGAAAATTCATGTATTTACCAAAAATTCTGTTGATTTCATCGATGAGAAACATCTTTGATAGGTTTTCTTCATTGAAAAATAAGAACATCTTCACTAAATAATACTGGAACCTGAAGAATCTTGTGTTGTGGAAATTCACTAGCTGTGAGTGGATGTAGTTAGGAACTCATCAAATTTAAGTTAACTAGACTAATTTGACTAACTTGACTCAACTTGACCAGTACTAACATTGAATAACAGACTCATTAGTGACGTATCTGTCAGTGTCTAAACCTAGAAACTAACTCGTAAGGGAAATAACTGACTGAGTTTCATCATTGAACAAACTGGTATTCACAGGGAAATATCGGTTCTGCAAGGACACATCAGGCTTGAAACAAGTGTTGAAAAAGGCTTGTTTTTTCTTGATAGTGGCTTCTCTAAACAGTTGAATCAGACTTTCTTCATTAAAATCTTCACATAGCTGGGTGAATGCAGCAGGAACAACAAATGTATCTCGGATGACCAATGGACTGACAGGACAAAGGATTTTGGACTTATTTGTGTCCATAATTACCCTCTCAGAAGAAGAATAATTAGAGGTGCACCAATCAATAAAATCAGGAAATTTTAGGGCTTGTTATGTGCAAAAAAACTGGAAATAGGAGTTAAAAAACTCCATGGACATATGTACCTTGGTATTTAAGGACTTTTAATTTATTTTTTAAGTGGTATATTGAACCAATTGACAGTATTGTGTCAAAAACCTCACAATATTTATCCCCAAAAAATTCCTTAATCTTCTAGTACTCCAAGGCCTGAGTTTCTACTCCCTCTACGTTGTCCATTTAAATAGACTTTAGTGGGATAAAAATGGCCTACCTAGTCACTTTACAAGTGGAAAAGAGTTCGTCTGAGTTGGATTCTTCCGCACAATGCTGAGCTCTCGATTTCCAACGCACAATCATACAAATGATCCTTATCCACGTGCTTTCTTTTATATTATTCTATTCTATTATTAATCTGTCATGCAACTTTTTCAATTAGATATTTCTTTGTCCATAGATCTGGTGTCTTTCATTCTAAACTATTGATCTCGATCATTGCTTAACCTTGTATTTTCATCCCATCATATTATCCAACTTATCCATATGTAACTCCTAGCAGCGAAACACATCACAACCATAGATCTACTACTCATTCACTTTCCACCATATATCTTTTCCCCCGGTTTAACATCACTTATTCATAAAATAATTGGACTGCACCTTACCTTAGCGGATTGGAAATTTACCATCGATCTTATTCTTTACAAATCCCCACCATCGATCGATTTTTATTTTTAACATTCTTCTCAGCTCTAGCCTTACAAATAGTATGCACCTTCCCACAACAGATTCATCCTCCACCGTAGGTTTTGATCAACATCAATACCAACCTTTCATTTCCTTTGCTTAAAACCCATTCCGCTAGAGATCACTGTGATTGTATTCATGCATGTTAAATAGATGAAGTGATTTTGTACCCTAGATCTCATCTTCATTAAATTTGTACCCTTGATCTCACGACCCCTTTAACCAATTCTGTTGATTCTAAAACTTTCTTTACCTGTGCATCTCCAATAAACGGAATAAATATCAACCCTTAATCATGATTTGGCCACAATATCAACTGTTGAAACATGTGGATTGTACCACATTCTGCATATTTCCATAATTATTTACCCTACATATGTTCACCCAACGAAACACCTCAGGACCGTTGATCACTTTTCCATTTAAATCTCCGTCGTTGATATTTGTGGAATGTAACTTTTTTCGTTGATTGGAAAAGTTCTTTTCTCCATGCTAGTTTCATCAGCATAATGTTTCTCAACCATAGATCTGCATACCCTTTTTCATCTGACCGTAGATCTTTGTTGCATTTAATTTACTCCGCTCGCCCCCAAGATTTCTTTTGTCATGTAAATTTATCCATCGGACTTATCCACAATTGTAGATCCTCTCTAATATAGATCTACACCATCAGATATTACCACAAGATAACCAGAGAGTGGATTTTCCATTTCAAACCTATTTCTAAAGCTTAAGCTATGATTTTATTTCAAATGTATGATCCTTAAACTTAGAAATAAGCCCCCTTTACTATTTTCAAGCCTTTTCCACATACCTCTTGGTCATATTATGAAAATTTCAGCTCCTATCTTATTTCTCCTCAGGCCCACCCCTTTCCAACTGCTTAACAAGTAACAGTGCTAATAGATAGGAAAATCACCTTCCATAACTGTAGAAACCTGGTTCTAGTAGTGTCCATAGATATCTTGTGTGAGAGCTCACTTGCGTTGCAGGTCTTTGTGACGAAGGTATACTCTATCAGGTCGATATATTGGGGTTTTTTGACAGACATGGAAGTATGAACCTAGGTCAGCAGAAAAGATGCCAACATGCTATATCTAATCTTTAACAAACAAACTCCCAAATTTGATATGTAAGTAATCACTAGGTTTGAAATACTCTAAATGTTGGTCCCAGTTTCTTGTAGTTGGTTCTAAAAGTTGATTTATTTCCATAAAATATTCAATTCCCCAACCGGAGAATCTCTACTACCATGTGAAAATTCCAAACCCTTGGCGACCAAAGTCCTTATGTTCTGAACCAAACAAGATTGTTATTTAATTGTAGAAATATAGCTTCTTCACATAGCAACAATCACACAATAGTTGGGAAGAAAATAGTGGAGGCATACAATATTTACACACATACATATGAAAATATTCCTTCAAATTATTTTATCATTCAACTAACTGAAGCTTATAAGGTAACCTTCACAATCTACTTAAAAAAGAAACTGCACGATAAATAAAACACCTTATAACTTTGTTATAAGGCCAACTAAGAACATACAACCTGTACAACAAAAATGAATAGTAATTATATGACAATTATACAGATATATACCATACAGACTGTACAAAATAGATTGTATTTCAACGCCCCACTTGATTTTGGTTAATTCTGTTCCTCGTGTCTCTATTTTTCCTCCTTTGACCACTTAACTTGCTCGCCTTTTCATCTATCGAACAAAAACAATGTTTGAAATCTCTATCTTCACTTACCTTTATACTTGTGTCGAAACCCTAATCTACCAAAACCCTTATATTTTAATGAGATGTACAACTTTATTAGAATCAACAACTAAATTTAGGACTTCTCACTTTTTCTTTGAGTTAATGACAAAATATAATATTATCTTGAACCACTTCTAGCATGTTCACATTGAACATATGTGGAAGTTCTTGTTCGGGGCATATTTCTCAACTCATAATTCCAAGTAAGGGCCACTATGTCTTCATGGACCACTTATATTGTATTGAGGTAGCACCTTAGAAAACTCATATTCTAGGCCTATATGCTTTGATCCACAAATATAAACTTAATAAAATAAGGAATTCCTAATAAATATATACCTTATGTTATCTCCCAAATAAAATAAATTTATTTTTAATAGTATGAAGAATTTAAAAGATGCAATGAAGGATATGAAGATCACTAACAGTTTTGAAGACCTCTATTTTTTTATGAAAATTTCACAAAGTTGTGGTTTTGGTGGCTTGGGAGAGGATCAGAACATCTCATTAGCCACTAAAAGATGGAAGATCAATAGCAGGTGGAAAACCCCTTCGCCAGATAGGCATATTGCTAAAACTTTTGCACCATCGGAGCATTTTTTAAACAGTAATCGGAAGTGGTGAAGACTATAGATCGGTGAGACAGTCCTCTGCGGAGCTGCAACTACGGAAGGAAGAAAGACTTAGTTCGTGACTAGGAAGCTTTAACAGATCGACGAGCTAGTCCCCAAAAGCGCAGAAACTACGGAAAATATAGTGACCAGAAGTTCTGCAACATCGGAGAATATAGTGATTCAGACTTCCAATAGCGATGAAATCAGATCAAAATAACTAAGGATTAAGAAACGGCGAGGTAAAGCTGAAAGGTGCCGAAATGTCGGTGATGTGAAAAATTAAAATGCCACCAAAGTCAAGTAACAGAAGTTGAAAATTGAAAATACTAAACTGTCGGCCAAATAGTTCATTGCGGAGCCACAACGGTGAAAGAGAAACTTACTGCGGGTTCCAAAACAATACAGACTCATCGGCGTTGAAACTTTAAAGGACTAACAATTGGTGAGCTAGTTCCCTAGGGAGCCACAATGGCGGGAAGCAAACTGACTATGGCTTTCGATTGATGACAAGAAACATTTCCATAGCGTGACAATAGAAGAAATTCATCAGCAGTTGAAAGAACTAAGAACAATGGAGCGACAAGCTAGTTCACTAAGGGGCCGCAACGACGGAAGAAAGATCAACTATGGGGTCCGCGAGTAGATGAAAACTTCAGCATCGAAACTTGAAGACACTAGCCATCAGCGAAATAGTCTACTAAGCAGCCGAAACTGCGGAAGACAAACAGACAAGGCTTCCAATCAGCTGACAAAAAATCATTCCGATAGTGCAACAAGGATAAATCACCGACGAATGGGAAAGCTGAGAGCTACAGATTGGCCTATTTAAGACTAAACTCCTCCGTAGCGTCAGCTGCACAGGAGACTAAAGCTCTAATTCACACATCGTCAATCAACTTCTGGAAGGGTTAAATTTAGTTCGTTTTACCTTCGAAACTGCGGCAACGTTAAGATAAAGGTTTCGATGCATTATTTACTACGGCTCATGATCACTGATGTGTTAGTTATAAAGAACGCTGATGCTCGAAGATTAGGAGCACATAGTGGATAAAAGAAGAAGCTGTCACAACGTTGGTGATCTAAGGAGCGCCGACACTGTGACAACAAAGAGACTTGGGGTGCCGATTGAATAGAGGAAAAAGCCTTCGAACAGCAACCATGGAAGTAAACGACGGAAAAACAGAGGCTTGGAGTGCCGAATCTGCGACGACATGATAAAGAAAAATCCAGCGGATTAAATGAGGAAAATCACTTCAGTAAACGCAGAGACACTAGCTGTTGGCGGTAATTTCACAGCAAACCAGCAGTGGTGGTTATCAGCTATCACTTCAGTCATTAAAAGATCACCCAGTGAACTAGATCTTTGCATTAGATAAACAAACAGTTAGCAAGGGTTTGAAGCCCTAATCTAGAAAAACTATTACTTTCAATTATTTTTGATGTAAACAAATCAGATTTTTAGGATCTGTAATTTTTGTAAGAGGCTATAAAGCCCATGATTTTTTTATTAATAAAGGTTTGAATTTGGGGATTTATGAGCCTATTCCATTATCAAGCATCTCATCTAGTTTATTCTAAGTATAATCTCTTTTGTTGTGATTTTTTCAGCCATCTCTTTCTTTACCGTGTTTATTGCCTAAATGTGCATTTAGGTAATTTTCAGATTTATTAAAGGGCCTATAGCTGTCATCCTATTGGTTATTTAGTAATATTTGATTTATAAACACCATCCTCAGCAGGATTTAGCCATTTATATGCATGTGTTATGTGTGTAAGTCTGCCATCCTGGTGAGTTCTCTATCCTTGCACCTTTTTGTCAAACTACTGAACAAGTTGCAACTAAAAGCCTTGTGATTGAGTGAGCTTCATGCATGTCTTGAGAGTGAGAGGTTATATAGGTTACCTGGCTTGATCCAATTCAGAAAAAACCCCAAAAATAGTTTAAGTTACTAGGCATCCTTTAGCTATAACCTAAAGGAGTTTCCTGGAGTGATAACAAAGTGGCGCCGTTGCCGGGGAGAGGAGATTGAAGCTCAGCTTCCCTGGGATACGACATAGATCCATGCTTTGATGA
>LPNX010123288.1:2945-163673 GCA_001517045.1 Pseudotsuga menziesii
CCAATCAGACAGACGGCGTTGTAACGATCCAGACACCTAGCTTGTCTGTGAGTCATTTGAGTCTGTATGTAACCATCCGCAGAGAGAACAGAGAGGGAAGGATATATTGAAAGAAAGGCAACATAGAGATAGAGATAGGCCAGAGATCTAGAAGAGATCTCGCGCTGCATATGCAGTGCAACAGACTGTGCTAACTTCCCTCAAGATATATAATAGAAGCACAGTTTGGTGGATGTAACTCCCATCCTGGGGGTGAACCATGTTAAACCTGCGTGTTATGTGTTGTATGAATGTGATTGTATTTGCTTGTTGATTACCGGTTATTATGCATGTACTATTAGTTGCAGTAAGTGAATGTATGTATTGTTCAGCTCATGATAATACAAGAAGATAGAGATAAGTTGAAGTACTTCAGTAGGCTGTTTAAAAGACTCCTTTACGTCTGTCTCTAAATGACCATTTAATCACAATATAACTTCTGAGAAGGATAGTTTCGCACATCGACACAGTCAACGTTAAGAGTGCAAAGTTGGAGCGGTAGGGTATGGCAGAGGGGCGATATCGCACCGGCAGAGGAGCTGCGGTGCGTGATACTGCGAGCTGAGGGCTTAGCGTTGGGGAGAGGTTGGGTGTTCCGCGGTGCGCAGAGATGCGATAAGGTTGGAAGTATTATGAGTAAGTGGGAGTTGTGCGACGCGAGAGGAAACCGTGCGACTTGCGCAGGGTAAGCATCGCACGGGTAGAAGCGCTGCGAGTAGAAGGGGATGTGCGATGCACAGAGCTGGTTGATCTAGTGGCGCGCAGGAGTAAGAAAGAAGAAGTAGGATGCTCAGAACCAGGTCCAAGACACTTGAGTCTTGGCCAACCCATTAGATTCACTTCGGGTGACACTTCAGATCGCTTCGCGGTCTGTTGCCGAAAGGGCCAGTGAGTTTGGGTCGTTGTTGATTAATTACAGTAAACCCGGGTCTGCCCATGCAATCAACACCCTTAGTAGTACACCCTGACCTACACAGCACACATCATGACCTACACACGATGCAGTGGATGCAGAATCTGATGCCATGGTAGATTGTGAAGGAAGCTTTTCTAGAGATACCCGTGTTATTAACACAAGACAATTAAAGGTTTCGTATTTGGTAGAATATAACCTCATCTTCATGAAATACAATAAGCTTACAAGTATTTAAGAAGTATTTTCAATATTATGTATAATCCAATTGAAATTTACATATAATTATCAATTATTTCAAACAAATGATAATATCATTTTCCAGGAAACAATATATTTTATGGACCCATGAATGATCTACCCTTGGATATCTTTGGCCCCACCATATGAACAAGGTGGAATTCCCAAAGTTCCAAATTAAAGGATGAATTTATGAACAAGTTGGTTGGCCTGTTCGGTGAGGGTACCTTCAACAAAGTTGGATTTGTCGCAAAGGTAGGCTTATATTTGATATATATTTGTGACCAATATAGGGTTCATCGAAAAACAAACCTAACTATCACCGCCCTCCACCGATACCAGATATTGAGTGGAAGGCCCTCGTGCATGTTGCACAAGAAAAGGAGCTTTGAAAAGAAGGCAAGACACCACCCGAACTAGGAAGGTATGAGACACTTTTAATAATGTATTTATGATGTTTTATCATCATTGCAAGAACTAACTAAGTATTTGAATCTTTTGAATATAGGATCCTAGATACATCCAAAGCCACCAAGGTTAGAATAAATAAACATGTGCAACATAAAATTGGCCCAGTGGTTTCTCGAAAGTGGTTGCGCAATTTGTAAGTATAGAATGAAATAATTTGCATCCAAATTATAAATTATTAGCAATTTCAATTTAATATCGCAAAAGAAGCACAATTCATGCCCTTATGCATAATTGCAGGGTGCAAAATTCAAAGAGGGTCCTACGGAGGAAGACCTTAGGCATGCCTACTACAATGGATATAGACTTGATTGAACATAGGAGAAGCTTGGGGAAAACACCTCCTTTTGGCACCCAACGAACATGATTTATAAATTATTATTTGCAAAATATAATATTGGTTATTTATTTTCGGCCATAAATTAATGTGTTTGTTTCATTTAACCAGGAAAGCAATCTAAATATAAATGCCCCAAGTATTGGATCAACAAATGAGCTCAATGATAGTGGAATGCCACTTGAAAGCAATGCTCAGCTTGGTACTAGAGGTATTTCATGTGTTAAAAAAATGTGCAGTATTTATTACAATTAAAATATTTAATTGTGAATGGTGTATGAATTATACCCTTTCTTCTTTCAACTGTAGAGCATGTAGTGGATGAGCCTAGACAAGATGAGGAACTTATTACCACATTTGAAACTACTTATATTTCCTCCACTATTGAAGCAGGAAAAGAACAGTCTATTGCTCTTATTATTTATATAAAACTCTTGTAATAATAAAATTATAAATGCCAATTTAACAAAAATTTTCTTATTGCAGTTGTTTCCCTAGCCCCTTGTAGCAGCCTCCACGTAGCGTCGGGTCGTCAATGAGGCATAAAAATACTACAGCAATTGAAGGGGAAGAAGACACATATCACATACTTGAGAATTACATAATGCAAAAGAAACAGAAATCGAGAAAGTAAATGATTGTACGTGGGCTTATGGAATATTTAGGGCATTTTCCATGTCAAGGTCATACACATTTTTCTTATTTAAATGTCTATACCTCACAATAGCTTTGTAGTGATATTGAACATTGAATTAAGAAATTGGTTGGTTTTTTGTTTGAATTACGATTGCTTGAGTTACTAAGTATGTTTTCTTGTATTTCAATTCTACAATCTAGGTTTATGTTCTTAAAGGCCAGTACATTCCACGAAATAGGTGATTATAAATTATGTCATAAAACATTGTTGAACCATAAAATCCACACCGCCTAAACCACTCTTTATGGTTAAAACCCGAGGCATTAAGTCATCAATATATGGGACAAAAATGGCTAGTAAATTTCTGCATTTTTAGGCTCTAAAAGCATGTTCCATGTGGATGGAAAAATGTTTCACCTATGGTGAGAATCTCAAAAAAATGTTCAGTTGGAGTTGTTAATCAGGTACTTGATATTTCTTTTGTTTTCTTTGATTTTTGAATGTCAAATTCAAGCAAAACCTAAACGAGGATGAGAGGATCACATCTTCCAAGTTGAACCCTTCCTATACAGTAATGATAAACTTTTAGTTGTTGCATGGGACATATGTGTACCACATATATTTGAGAGAGAGTCTTGTTATATTATGTTGAATTTGTGGTTACCAACTTGTTATGTTATGTTGACTTTTTTATATTGACTTTGTGGTTAGCCCGCTTGTTATGTTATGCGTGTGGTTATCCCACTTGGTAAGTTATGTTGAATTTTGTTGTATTGACTTTGTTGTTAGCCCACTTGTTCTATTATGTTTGCAGTTAACCCTCTTTATGTGTTGATTTATGGTTAGATTTTTATTTGACCCTTCTTTTAGCTATGCGACCTCCTTAAGTTGGTTACTTACCGCTTTGATTTCACTTATAAAGTGATGATGTAATGTTTGGCATAATTTTAATGGAAGCCCTAATGTCACTTAGAAGGACCTTCTAGGAGGTCTTTGAGAGGATATAAGAACTAGTATAGCCTTTGTTGTGAGTGATGTCTTTATGGCAATTTGGGATCTGTTTTAGCACGATTGATCTAGGGTTTTCAAGCACACTTGTTTATGATGTCAAGGGTTAGAATATTGTCTCTGCTTGAGCGTTATTTGGTTTTTTTGGTATACTTACAACACTTGACCTGACCTTACTTAGCATTGTCCTTTATGAGGGTTTCTACTGCAATTTTCATTCTCCCTCCTTTAAGCATGCGAGTTTATACTGCTGCTTGTTGTGGTTGTGTTTTTGTTGTGTTGATTGTCTTTGGTTGTTTCAGGGTCACTTTCGCATGTTGGTTTATTTTTAGGGGCTGATCTTGACTGTGTCGTACATCTTTGAGTGGTTGTTTCTTTTGTTGTACTTGTCTGTCCTTTTTATCATCATTTACGGTCTCTCTCTCAAGTATGTGTATGCCCTTAACTAAGGGCCAATTTGTTCCAATTATTGCCTTACCTTAAGAGGCAAGATATAATTTGAAAGTTAAAATCCAAGTACAATGAAGGTTATTCCCATTAGGTAAGTCATCATATATGATTTTTTCATATTTCTTCTGTGATATTGTTGCATTGATTGTCTTTGATTGTTTGAAGTATAATTTGGTGAGCTGGTTATGAAGCCCACTATACTGTACAACATAGTTACCACTCATATCACAAGTCAAACTTGAAATTCATTGAATCTAACTATGATTGGACTCCAAATGATTTAATTCTGGTTCTTCTTAACTCAGAGTTGGTTTGACTAGTGACTGATCATGAGTCAAAATTTGACTCATGATTAATGACAATTTAAGCCTAGTTTGCCCGAGCTAGGCTCACTCAGTTTAACCTATGTTGGGCACATGTCAAAACATGTATATATCCAGGAAAAGAGTTAAACTTTCCATGTTGTACGATATTCTTGGGAGTGTGTTTTTTTAATGGCACATAGAATCTATTTAAATAACTGACGTTATGACTATATAACTCTCCTTAACAGTAATTGCTAGTAAGAAGTGTTTCTTACGTTAACACAATATTATCATATAATACAATAGCAATGTACACATTATGAGCATGATTGACATAGGACACAAACATAAGAGTGCATATCAATTTATTTTTACTTAGGTGGAAGTGTTCCCCAATTTCCATTTAAAGTGGGGAAATTATGGCCAAAAAGTGGAATGAGAGATTGGCTTAGTTTGTGAAGGCGAGATTTCGTTTCTTCCAACTAGGTAGGTGGTAGGATGATTCCTCTTGGAAGTTGTTGCCTTGGTATCTTGAAGCATGGTATGTCTTGGTGAGTGGTAGTATGATTCCTTGTTATTGGTTTATAATTTTTTCAGGTGCTAAGGAATTTGTATAAACACGAAGGTTCCCACACTCTTCATCAATGTACAACACTTGAATATGGGTTCTCCATTTCAAAACATAATTTTCATATCTTTCAACTTTAACACATGGACCTCTTAGGAGTATTAAAGTTGAAAGAGATGAAAATTATGTTTAAATGGAATAGTTGAAAGAGATGAAAATTATGTTTAAATGGAGTAGTTGAAAGAGATTAAAATTATGTTTTAATGTTTATATGGTTGTACTATATTCGTTCACTAAGTTTGTTGGTGCAAGTGTATTGGGAATTTTTTGTTCTTGACTAGTCCTAGGCTTCCATGTTTGGTTTCCCCTTGGTTGGGAGATTTGTTGAAATATAGGAGTAAGGTTCATTTGTTGTTCTTTATCCTTTTCTAGATTTGTTATTTTGTTATTTGATTTGTTAAGTAGTAAGACTTGTTCTTTTGTATTGTGAGTTAGCTCTATTACTGTTGTTATAATTTTGTCTAAATAGTCATACTAATGTTGTTTTCATTTATATGGCCAAGGGTGAGAGTGGTGATTTGTTGAAATATAGGAGTAAGGTTCATTTGTTGTTCGTTATCCTTTTCTAGATTTGTTATTTTCTTATTTGATTTGTTAAGTAGTAAGACTTGTTCTTTTGTATTGTGAGTTAGCACTATTACTATTGCTATAATTTTGTCTAAATAGTCATACTAATTTTGTTTTCATTTATATGGCCAAGGGTGAGAGTGTAGATTATTTTCTTACACGGGTGGCCCGAATAAAAGATGAGCTAGCTGCAGTTGGAGAAGTATTTAGTGAGGATAGCCTTGAAAGGATTCACTAAGGAATGAGAAGTCTTTGTGAAGTGTGTGGTTGCTCGAGAAAACCTTCCAGATTGGAGCAGATTATGGGATGATTTCACTCAGGAGGAGATCCGAGAAGGATCTCAAGGTAGTGGACAGAAGAAGGGTAAGAAGAAGAAGACATGTCGATACTATTCAAAGGTGGGACATGTCGGGAAGAAATGTTGGAATAAAATGAAGGACTTAGAAGGCAAGGTCAAGCACTTGGAGGATTGTGCCTCAACTGGGAAGTCGAGGAATCGACCTTCTGGAAAATAATACCTTCTATATCGACACTTCTCATGCATTACATGATCACACCAATCGGATTGAATGGATAGTCGACTCTAGATGTACTCATCACATGGCTAAGGATGCTTCTTTGTTCTATTCCTTAAGTGGTGCTCCTGAAGAGAAGATCTATGATGTTGATGACTACACCCTCACTGTTGTTGGGAATGGAGATGTCGAATGTCAACACATTCATACATCTGACATCTATCATGTACCAATTCTAAGTGCAAATTTGTTGTCGGTTTCTAAACATATGAAGACTAAGAATACTGTTGAATTATAGTAGGATCACTTTATCGTGAAGGATATAAGGTGTGGAGGAGAAATTGTTGCTTCTGTAATTTTGGATCCTAAGGATGGACTTAATAAATTTTTTTATTCTTAGATGCCTAGACCGTCTGCAGTCGTCGCCCATGTGGACGATAGAAGTGGAATTCAACATGAATGACTTGGTCTTGTAAACTTTCTAAGTATGAAGATGATGATAACTCATAATATGGTTACTAGTATTCCAAAGACTTTTCCACCTAATCGAGTTTGTAGAGGATGTATACTTGAGAAGCATCATCAGGAACCCTTTGATTCAGGAAAAACATGCCATGCACAGGAATGACTGGAGCTTGTTCACAATGATATTTGGTGCATGAATCATCACTCACAGGTGTGAAGTATATTATGGCATTTATTGATGATTTCTCTCGATTTACATGGGTTTATATCTTGAAGAATAAGAGTCAAGTCTTTGAAAAGTTCAAGAAATTTAGGGCACTGACTGAAAAGCGGTGTGGTCGACCCCCTAAATGTTTGAGATCAAATAATGGTGGTGAATATGCGAGCCAACAGTTTGAAGGATATCTCTTGCAAAATGGCATTTCTTGGGAGAGATATCCCTCACACCCCTTAGAAAAATCGTGTTGCAGAGAGGGAGAATTAGACCTTTGTAGAAATGGCTCGATGAATACCACAGGTAAAGGACATTCCAACGAGATTTTGGGCAGAAGTTGTCTACTGCTCAAACTATCTTCTGAACCTTGCGTCGACCAAAACAATCATTGACACAACTCCCTTCGAGAAATGGAGCGGTCGAAAACTCTCTGTTGGTCACCTCAAAACCTTTGGATGTGTTGGTTGGGTGCATATCAACGACGACTGCTATAAGAAACGGGATGCAAAGATTCATGCTTGCATCATTGGTGTTATCTCGATAATCCTTTTGTTTGGTACAAATTGGGGAAAAGGAAGGGAAATACATTTATGTTTTGAATTGGACTCTTGCATGCATGCTAATGCCAAATTTTCCTCAAAAATTTATGTTAATGATTGGTGTGGCTTTATGAGAGGAACCCCTAACTTATATTTGAGAATCCCTGGACTCCCAGCAATGAGATTCCCTAGCTAGTCTTTACTGGAGAATTGGAACGGAAACATAATAGCCCAATGGATTACATGAAAATAAGGAGATCCCATTCCTTGTGTTATGTAAGCTAAGGGGCCAAAGAGAACCAATTGATTAGGATATTTGTAGACGTGGTTTTGGTACCATGGATTCATCTTAGTCATGGGATCAGCAAAAGGCTTGGTAGATTCAACCTCATGGATTAATATCCTCAACTCAAGGTTGGCTTCTATCATAGAAAGGATAAGTGTGACCAAGTGCCTAAGGTTGGGAGGAATGCCCTTCATTTGCAACTAGTTGGAGGAACATTTTTTTTTAAAGACAAGTACTTACTCAATTGTGTTATGAATAGTTGTGTGTATATTTATGTAATGCATATATTTATTTTACAATGTGTGTAAATGTCTAAGAATGAATTTTATTGTCATAATTATGGATGAATTCATGGTAGGAATGCATACTCATCTTGGGTTGCAAATTTAATTAGTTGGGTTGTAGTTTTGTTTCTGCTACTAAATTCTATAGTGAACCAAGGAAAATAAAAAAATGTATTAGAGTAAAAATTTAATTATGAAATTGAATACCCCATGTCCTGGATAGTGTTGAGAGGATACCAAGTACATGACACTAGTATTGCAAATACGACAGTGGTTGGTGAGCAATGCGGATGATGGTTTCCTTGTCCATTAGATGCACATCTTCCTACCTTGATATATTTTCCATTTCACACTATCTCAAGCATGGAACATATTAGATTTCCTACCAACCTTCCCAAGGATGGAACTTGTGGGTTCATCCATACCCATTCCTCCCTTCAACGTATTCCCCTTGCTCCGCAAGCAAATAAAATATGGTCCTCTTGCACTACCTTATGAACTATGACTACCCTACTTTGACGATAGGGATGAGAGACTAAACGTTCTAGGACGAATTATTGGACAAGCCAATCCCCCCCCCCCCCCCCCCCAACTAATTCTGGAGTTGTTTCAAATAAAGAAGGATTTACCACAACAAAGGAAATCTTCGCCGATTTCTGAAGCCCCACACTGCCCTGCCAAATACCGGCCAACTTATCCAATTGATTGAATGATAAATCAATCCTAGCAAAAAAGTCACTTGGAGAGGAGGATGGTTCTACAATATTCAAAGACTCAATGGGACTCAACTTTCAAACACATACAAACAAGTGCGAATAGATATCAATATTTCAAACCAAAATCTACAACCATCAAGTCAACCTTAAACCTTATACAGTATACCTGCAACTATATATCTAATTACAAACACGAGAACTTGTTTCCCTTAACCACTCTTCCCAAAAATGGGTCTCATTCTCTAACCCTAACATGTTACTTAACTTGTTTCCTTTAACCACTCTTCCCACATATGGGTCTCATTCTCTAACCCTAACATGTTACTTAACTTTATCTTAATCGATCTCCACTTACCATTATATAAAGAATATTTTCTTTACATTGTAAGCGATATCATTAATTATATTTAAAGTTACTTTTTAGTTTAGCAATCTTTACTATGGATCTACCTAATAATATTGCCACTATTGCCACTTTGTGAATCTTTACTATGGATCTACCTAATAATATTGCCACTATTGCCACTTTGTGAATCTTTACTATGGATCTACCTAATAATATTGCCATTTCATAAATACCAACATGTCTATAAGCTTTTTTTTCAGAAGAAAAATATTAGTTCCTTAATATTCATATAGAATGAAAGGTAATAGTTACATATTCATGACCATGAGTCAATCTAAACAAAAAAGTTACAAAAAGAGGGGAACAATACCACAATAAAAATACCAAAGAGACTCCCCCAACAGAAATAAAAGACATTGTGCACAACCACCCATCAGAGAGGACATAGAGAGTCCAGGCAGGCTTATCCAAGGGATGATGACAGAGGTGGAATGTACACAACTCGTGGGGACCAAAAAACAAGATAATGTCCCCACCAAGAAAACAGTCCCAGAGAGGCCCAAAAAATGGATCCATATCCTGATCCAATAAAAAATAACCATATGGAAAATCCATAAAGACAACAACAACAACAAAAAACTCTTAAAAGAGTCTGATAGAACCTTCCGAAATGATGGCACTCTCATAAAATTCAATAAAATGAAGATGACCAGCCCTCAACTTGAGAGCTTCCTTGGATAAGCCGTCTGCATTCTAATTGTACTCCCTGTAGATATGTCCAATGTCAAGGGAAAGGAAGGCCTACTTTAAATCAAAGGTTCTGTTACACCAATGTTCCAAATTTAAAGCAAAGAGAGAAGCTTTAGTGTTAATCCAATTAATGATCACAACAAAGTCCCCTCTAACGAGAAGCTTAGGAATACCCATGGAAGCAGCAGAGTGAAGGAGTGCCCAAAGTGCTAATAACTCGGCCCTTGTATTAGTACTAGGGCCACATCCCATTTTGCAAAACAAAGAGTGGTCATGGTTAAGAAACAGAGTGAAACCCGCACCACCCATACCATTGGCAGTAGCCCCATTAAAATAGCCATGAGGATTTGCAACCTATCTATAAGCTAAGCACTCGTTATCAACTGCATTTGGAAAACTACTGTTGTGAACACTCCAACTCCTCCACCACCATCAACATGTCATGCCTTGTGAGGTCAATATCAACCGCACAGATAATGGAAAGCCACCAATCAAATTACAAGGCTAGTTACATTGGGAGTTCTCTTGTATTCGATGACGTGGCATTTGAAGTTGTAGTGATGGTGGGTCCCGAACGTTCATCCAACGGTTCTTCTCTTCTTGTCCCTTTTGCAGGCCTGCTTTTTCCTTTATGCGAGTTAGATTTATGTTTATATTTGTTTGTTGCATCGAAAGGCGCTCTACAGCCCAATATGGGGGATATCTTGTAACGTTACATAATGTTATGTAACATTATTTTTATTAACAAAAAATAAAAAATTTAATTATAGGTCAAAATAAATGTCGGCCATAAAAAAATCCTAATATGGGGGAGATGTTGTAATGTTCCTACCTAACAATATAATAAAAAATTAAAAATTGAATTATCCGCAAAAAAATGTTGGCCTTGCACATGGTTTTAAAACCATGTGCAAGGCCTTCTAAACAACCCATGGTTTTATTGGACATGGTTTAGGAGGGCCTTCAACATGGTTTTAAAACCATGTGCAAGGCCTCCTAAACAACTCGTGGTTTTATTGTACATGGTTTAGGAGGGCCTTGCAAATGGTTTTAAGACCATGTGCAAGGCCTCCTAAACAACCCATGGTTTTAGGAGAGCCTTGCATATGGTTTTAAAACCATGCATGGGGAGATGTTGTCATGTTCATTCCTAATGAAATAAAAAAATAATTATAAATATTATATGTCGGCCATAAATAATATTAAATACTAATAATAAAAATAATATATGTGGACCTTGAATAAAAAGAGGTCTTTTGTTTGAATCAAATCAATGGCTATATATAGGACACACCAAAGTTGATAGCTCATTTAGTGCAATACCTAAGAACAACTTTACTTCTAGACAGATTTGATCCCTCTCGATGCTTGATAGAGCCTAGGATTTGGATCTAGGCTGGTTATGTGAAACAGCCTTTGAAAATACAGGTGTTTCTGAAATTCTTGTTTATATCTCTTTTGTGAAGAGGAGGTGCGACAGTTGGACTTCAGGAAACACTTTATGTTTGTGTACAGATATGTTTGTCACGGTTTGCTTCCGGATTGATGGATAGATATAAAAAAGTTGAAGAGCAATTAATGCCACAACTTGGTTCAACTTTTGCATTTTTGAAATTTGTTTTCAATGGAATTCAACAAAGTCTTTGATATGTGGAATTCAACAAATCCACATATTTATAGCTATCCTAGTTGTACTTATAGTTTTCTGATAAATTATGTATGTAATGATGTGTTTTAATTTTGTGTCTGTTATTCCCAAATATAAGCCTAATTTCTAGTTTTCTTATTCCAAATCTAAATGCTTCAGGTCAACCTATGACATAGCAACTTTGCAAACTTCCAAAGACTTGTGTACAACAGGCTTGTGTGCACTCATGCCAGTGTCCTTCTCTGCCTGCCATCCCTCATACATGTCATTAGTAACAAGTCGTTTGTCCTTTGGTTGCCAAGGCTGTGTCACCTTGTATTCAAACTTCTCTTGAAAATGATTTCAGTCAATGAAACTTTTCCTACGTTGTCTTAGGTTAAGAATTTTCCAGGCTACATACAAGGTTGGTGGATCAAGACAAAGAAAGTAAACTGATTATATTCTTTGAAGTCAATGCTCCTCCCGTTGCATGTGTTATGCATCGGTATCATGCAAAACTTCTTTTTTTTCTTTTATATTAATTTAATTTAACTATACCATTTAGACTGCCTTAAGAACCATGTTCTTTAGAGGATGTTTTTTGGACTACCTTAAAGACCATGTTCTTTAGAGGAGATTTGAGTGAGTGACCTTTATCCCAAACCTCCAAACAAAAACAATACTATACTAAGGACCATGATCTTTAGAGGCGAATTGAGTGACCGACCTTTATCCTACACCTCCAAACCAAAACAATACTAAACCTTATCACCTAAAATGACACAAGCAGCCTATCACCTAAAATGACAAGCACCATATCACAAAAAATGTGGGGTTATCTTTCTTAAACGTTAAAAGACAAGTGATCAATCTTCAATCTCAAAACCTTGAAACATTTGGTAGGAGTGGAAAATGTAGGCTTATCTTTCTCAGTCATTAAAAAACAAGTTATCAATTTTCAATCTCAAAACCTAAACAATTTATCAAACTTCAATCTTAAAGACTTGAAACCTTGAAACATTTGGTAAGGGTGGTAGTTTGCACAAGATTGACTTTTATACTACATCTAAAGATAGTTATGCATAGTAAAGTGGGCTTCTATACTATGTCTCGAGCAGATCACTATAATTGTATCCTTTGAACATGTGCCACATCAAATCCTTGATTACATCATGGGATGAAATCGACTCCCTATTTTGGACTATTGAATGAGGTGTCATGTCATCCAATGTAGACCCCCTAAGGTATGCACCTCCACAGATAGAGCATTTGTCTCAAGGAGATGTATATGCACATACCTTTCAGATACATATTTAGGGAATCAAAGACGTTATAAAACCGAACAAATACCAGTAATAAAGAATGACAAGGCGTATTCCCCACAGTTAAACCTCCAGCAAAAATAATGTTTGAACACCTTATATGATAGAGCATTGTATGCAACAAAATCCTTATTAGAGGTAAATAAGATCCTTCAAAAAAGAAACGTTTATCCACTAACCAACTCCTAAAAGACGGATCTCATAGATATGTGTGCAATCAATGGTCAATTATGGTTATAACTACTCCTTAGTTTAAGATACGAAGATGGTTATTAATCACGGTTATAAAGATACCCTCTAATACATGTGCCAATCCAGTATCCAAATGAAAGGCATTTCCCCCAAGAGGCCATGTCTTTGTGGTGGCCCATATTTAAAAATTCTTATACCTATTGGGAATTGGCAGATAAATAATTGTTTCCTGCCTTTGAGAAATTCAAGACAACAATCCAAAACTGGGAAACAAAATGGTTAAACCCTCGATGACACATGACAAATGATTGTACAAATTAATTATCAAAAACAGGGGAAACATACTGGTTAAACCCTAATGGGCAATGCAATGATTCTTAACAAATTAATTTTCTCATATCTTCAAGGAAATTTTAGCAACAACAAAATTTAAACGGAACGGAAAAGATAAACAAACGACCCCTTAAAGTAAGTATTTTATTCGTCCACAGATACAAATCTATCGTTGAAATGGACCCATGAGTCAGAATTTCCTCAAAATGCTTTAACTTGAAGAAAAATACCTCAACATTGTACTTGTGAAGGTGTACTCCTAGAGATCAACCAGCCTAAATCCAAATCCTAGGCCCTATCAAACACCAAGAGGGGTCAACCTCTCAAGAGGGTCAATTCAGTGCCTTTTTTCAGGAGAGGTTTATATATTGCCTTTTTTATTTATTTATTAATATATGTGCCTTTGGATGAAAATATAAAAAGAGATTTTAACGAAGATTTGACTTTGTGTTTAAATATTTTCAACACCCAAGAAAGTCCATGGTTTCTCATAGACCACCATCAATTAAACCAATGGTATAATCAAATATTTATATATTTTCAACACCTAAGGAAGCGCATGGCTTCTCACAAACCACCATCAATTAAACTAAGGGTATAACCAAATATTTATATATTTTCAACACCCAAAGCAGCCTATGGTTTTTCGCAAAAAGAGAAGCATTTGCACTAGTAGTTGAACATATACTTCGCACTAGTTGTTAGGCATGTAATTTTTATTTATTTTGTTTTTTTTGGGTGTAGGCCAAAATTTTAGGATATAAAACTTATCATTATTTTGATAACCAATAGTTTAATTAGCAACCCCACAGTTATTATTATTATAATTAGCAACTCTTTTGTTCTTGATGGTAAGTCCGAAGGCACACAGTTATTATTATTATAATTAGCAACTCTTTTGTTCTTGATGGCAAGTCCGAAGGCACCATTACTAAGGCTACAAATATAAAACCCGTTTCAAACATTTTCTCTTTGATTAAAAAATTAAACGATACTAGTTATCAACAACTAAATATTTTGTTTTTAAGTTCAAAACTCAAAAATATCAAATTTTAATATGATTTTATGTTTAAATTTGGAATGAATGGATGGGATTATCTTCAAAACTTGAAATTTAAAGACAGACGCAAGAGAGGCCCAACATTTGTTTAAACTACTTCAAACTAAAACGATCCAATTGTAAAATATCAAAACAAATTACCAGATTCTGATAATGCACATAATAAAGATAAAAAAATGAAATAAATTGGTTCAGCTGGTTTTATTCAAGCATTAACTTAAACCAAAGCAAAAGTTTTTAACATTTTTGTTTAGAAAATAACTCGACTTGCCAATAAGTTTCACATGATCACCCATACTATGATCTATGAAAAGCCTATAGTTAACGCTGTTTGACGAAACATCCACCAACAATAATGAATTTAAAATTGCATATACTCTGATAATCTAAAAATATGTGATAGCAAAGCAAGTGAATCCCAGCATTTCTACATATAGACCATTAAATACAGGATAACCTCAATTCCGGGTAATCTGGTTTCATAACAATTCAATAATAACAAGCTTGAACAGAAATGGGACATCTTGAACAGTCTCCAGATAATATCTTTGCATAAATGTAGCAGTCAAGAGAACAAGATCATTATATTCCTGAGAAAATCAATAAGATAGAAATACAAAACAATCATTACATTTGTTGCTAAATCAAAATACGTTCATGACCAGGTTGATATCAATGTAGTATGGTTCAGCTGCAAAAACACACTGCAGCAACCAAACCATGTAATGACTGGCACGTGCTTATTCTCCTATGCCCTTGACTGCAAGTAGAATGAAATTTGTTTCACAATTCCTCTTATAGGTCAGACAATGGCATGTGTACTTTCTTGCACCCTACTTCAACACTAGAAGAAACAATCATTAGCATCTTTAAAGCTAACCAAGACAACTAAATCTCACCAGTATACCAAGAGAGACCTGATTAAAAACATTAACTAAAAGAAACCTGGAACCTTGAAATCTTATAAATTCCTGCTTCTTCATTTGATTAAAAAAGGCAAATGCTCATGGCCAAAAGTAACGACTCGAAATCTGTGTCACTAACCCTCGTGTTTATACCCAGGTGAATTCTGAATCAACCTAAATCTTGAGACAATTGGCCAGATCAAATAGGGACATACACCCCATTATTTACTTCACATTACTATTGAGATGCATCCTTTGTTACACTCATATTTTCTTCTAAGGCGCCAGACAGATGTTGATATTGGAATATGGAGGTGTGCACACTGCATATACCTTGCAAGCAATTTACTTTTCATTAAATTCACTCAGTGATGAAATAATTGAAATGTATATGCACTCCTCGGTCTCAAAATTCATCGTTGTTGGAATACTCTTTAACAGAATCTCAATAATACCAAATTTCTTAGGTATCTCATGTTTAACAACACTTCAGAAAATTGCCCACTTCTTAAATCTTAGTACAAATCCTTGAATGTTGATGAAAACCAATTTCATTGTACATATGTACTTCATGTTGATTTTTTTTATCTACCACAATGTTGTTTCTTAACAGTGTCCAAAAGAAAATAGCAGTAAAGCCAAAATCCACAAATGCTGCCGAGCTGATTAAATAAATAAGAATCAACCATATTTTGGCCATTTTTCAAATGATTGGTAGCCCACATATCAGTATACTTGTCCACCTTTCTATCTTCATAGAAACTTAACTCAAAACATCTGGCTTCAGTAAGCTCCATCAAATACCAAATTATACTATATCAATGTTGTAGCAAATAACTGAACATCAATGATATGCAACGTGAATTGTCTCTTGAAGCCCTACTGTGGGCAACAAATAAGTTACCGAAACATCCTATAATAATTAGTTGAGTTTTCATTCCTCTGAAGACAATGTCCCAAATCCGCCATTAATTCTAACCTAATACTTTGACTTGGAAAAAATCCAGAACTGGTTAATAGTATGTATCTACTACAAGTTGTAACCTGCTCTCCTACTCTGCCAACCTCCAACAGGAGATAACATAAGCTTTGCCTGCTGTGTGGCATCATATAAAATCAGTTTGACACACCCAAATTCTCTTTGAACATCATACAGCCATCAACACTGGATTTTATATTTCCCTAATTACCAGCTTATGCAGAGTGACAAGCCACTAGTAACTTAACGAATGTAACATGTACTTATAGAAGGAATATGTTTTCATAGAGAACCAGCCTAAACAACTCTATCCCGATGCTTGAATTAAATCTGTTCTGCTTTATTTCATCACAGTCTGTACCAAAATCTGTGTAACATCAAGATATGTAAGAAGGAAAGGAAAGACTAAGCACCACTAAATAAAACGAATCAAAAATACTTGATATGAGAAATAACAATTGATATAAAAGAAGAACCTGTTGAATGCCTAAAAAAAATACTAGAAAAAAAATAAGAGCAAGCTAATATGATATTCTTTCAATTATTATTGTAATTGCCTTAAAACAATCAATACAAGGTAAAACAGTGAAAAGCTTACTTTTCAATAGTATGATGCTGAGCCACTGCCACGTCCATAACCCCCAGTCGCATTTCGACTTATAACAGGTGGATATTGTCCACCTTCAACCTGATGCCAAAGATAAATGTTTGAGAAAATAGAACAGATTGCATTCTCAATAATAAAAAAATTACATCATAGAACAGATTGAAAATACTTACATCATTGCCACTAGGCAGGTAGTCATTTGAATAAATTCCTCCAGATCTGCCACCTGCACCATACCCTGATTGTTGATCTTGGCCTAGCCTACACAGCAGGGCAAACCAAAACAATGTTCACTGTTAACCTTGAATTGGAAAAAATGATTAAAAATATCAAGTTCAGATTAAAAAGTTTCAGCAGTGGATGGATACCTGGACACTCCTCCATAACGTGAATCTACGGCCCCATAACGTGAATCTACGGCCCCTACATCATAATCCAAACGACTCCTGGAATGCCGACCTGCGTATGGAAGATCATCGTCCTGACAAGAAAAGGACAAACCAATCAATACCAAATATTCAGAATTAGTAACAAGAGAAAAAAAAAGTGTAAATTAGCAACAAGGCTTTATCACATCTGAATATGGGCGCTTGGACCCAGATACTCCTGCATAATCACGAACAGGTCCATCATTATAGGCTGACATTCCATTCATGCGATGACTGTAGCTATCCTCAGGATATGCAGGCCTGCGTGGAGGCATGCTTTCAGTATATCCAGCCTCATGATATCCATAATCATCCCTGTATGAGGATCGCCTAGCAACTGTTCCAGCAGATCTGCCTGAAGGTCGACCTCGCCTATCAGGATAGGCATCATCTTCTCTATAATTCCTCCTAGAATCACTTCGTACATAAGCAGGACCTAGAAATATTAACACCCAAAGTTAAGCACCATAAAACATAGGCTGTCAAATAACATGTTAGTCTCTTTTATGTCATAAGCAAAGACAGTTCGAAATGTAATTTTTACTACCAGGCGGTCGCCTATCATATGCCCTTCCAAAAGGTTGACGTCTTTCATCAAAATAGCGCCTTCCTTCATGAACCCCAAATCGACTATCACGTGCTCCTGTCCTCCTAGGCTCAATATCACCAATACCACGAACCCATGGGACCCTACCCCCTCGAAAGCCACCATATCCTGCACGAACACCATCCTTAACCGATCGCCCCTTTTGCTGGGGTTTTCGAAGAGTAGCTTTCAGAGTAACCTGGGTAAGAATCAATACAATTAGGACAAAAATAAGAATGCCAAGAATTTCATTTGAACAAATACAAAAATTGTCATCGTTTTAGAAAAGCTCATCAAAACATACCTTGTTATCTTCTTCATTTAGCTCATTCTTATTTACTCCTTCAATGCAGGCCAGTGCTGCTTCACGGGTTGTGAAAGAAATGAATCCAAAATCCTTTCGTTTAGCTGTAGGCATATTTCGTGCCAATTGTATTTTTTCAATTTCGCCATACTTCTTAAATTTATCCTGAACTCGCTCTTCATCCCAAGCAGGTGGCAATCCATCAACAAAAATAGACTTAACCTGCAAAAAGAATGACTCTGAAGGCTCAGAGAAAGACTTGAAAAGATGCAAGGGGGAAGAAATGTAAGAACCCCAAGGAAGACTGCCAGATATAAATACAGAACCGGAGTTAGGTGCTATGTGAGAATTTCTTACCACATGCTTAATGATTGAATTTTATTATTTAACATTATCGAAACTAGTCTTTCCAGTATAGGTTGACAAATATGGCATCAAAATATCAGTTCTAATTCAAAGCACTTGATATTTGCGGGATTGAAGTTTTGAACCCATCATAAAATACTCTCTCTATCAGAAAACACATAACATTGCAGAGTGGTACATAGTAGACATAAAAATAAAATATAAAACTTATTGTTACCTGCGCCATAACTTCCTCATCCGGCTCAATGCCAGATTTGGCAAACGCAACCTTTGCACAAAGGTCGATACCAAAGAAAACATCTCGCTTCTGCAAGCGCTTGAAGGCATTTGTAGCCTCAAGATGAGTGGGAAACTCTAGAAATGCAAACCCCCTATTTGCCCCTTCCTGTTGTGGATCCTCCATCAAAGTTATTTCCTCAATATTGTCAATTCCATATTCTGTCAATTTCTTTTCAAGCTGAAAAACAAGAATAACAGTGTCCAACAAAATTAGTATTTTAAAAAATCAGAGATAATAGAAATTCAGAAATGAAACTGCAAGCAATGAAATGATAAAATACAGATCCCTTCATGCATCCAAAACATTACTCAATGCATTGATCAGATATGCTTGAATCAACAAACACTCATTAACATACAAGCATCTTGTAAACTATAAACAAAATACAACAAATAAAATGGATATAAATAGGAAGACAGTGCTAAAGTATAAGATCTTACAGTCTCTTTTGTCCATGATTTACAAATGTTGCGTACATGAAGAGTTTCATTATCTTGGCTTCGTGTAACTCCACATTGTTTTCCTCTCACCTGAAATTTTCAGGCAAGTTGCAAAAACAGTGAAATTGCTTTCTTTTTTAAAGCAATAATACAATTATCAATATTTAATTCAATTATACTATTTCTATTTTATCCAAATAAAAAACAAATACAATAATTAAAATAGCAAGGAATAAACAAAGAGTGAAACCAAATTTCAACCAATTATACCCACAAACAAAAAACAGGGAAAGAGTTGATTCTTCAATTAAGACAGGCAACAAACGCAAGATTATCTACAGATTTACAACTCCATCCATAAAGAGATGGACAAAGTCAAAAAATGATAACAAATATTCCACATACCTACTTTCCCACCAGAAACAAACAAATCTAAGAGTAACCACAAATTCAAACAGGACACCTTACTCCTGAACAAGAAATACAATAGTAAAAACAATAACAAACAGTGCAACAAGCTTTCAAATGATTATGCCCACACAGGAACAGAGCAAGCGTTTCTCCTTCAATTAAGAGCAAGATCATTTAGTGATTTGAACTACATAAAAAATACAATAAATCAAAAATAATGTACCAAAAAGTTGATATACCCACTTTGCTGCCACAAACACACAAAATAAATACTGCCCAGAAACTTAAAAAGACACCTTGGTGCTGACCAGATAAACAAAAATACAATCAGCCAAAGCAACAAATCACAGATATACAAGTATTGAAAAGACTACGTAACGATGGCCAGATATTAAAGATACTACAACAACTCATGTAAACGAAAATAAGCAGACAATAAGGTTGCAATAAATGTCTAGAAAATACCTGTGGATTCTTAAGCTCTACCACAGCTTTTTTGGCTTGCTCGACAGTCGCAAAACGAACAAATCCAAAACCCTTATTCTTCTGAGTCAGAGGATTTTTTGCCAATCTGATTTCAACCACTTCACCAACCCCACTGAACACCTTCTTCAGATCCTCTTCATCAGCGTCCTTATCAAGTCCACCAACAAACACTTCAAACTCTTTCTGCTTTATCCGTTCCTTGACCATGGCAGGCATTTCCACATCACCACCGTCTACTCCAACACCGTCTTCACGGCATCCTGCCCCGTCACCAGCTTCAACTTCATGGCTCTGCTCACCAGTGACTACATTATTTTCAACCGGCTCATCCTGGTGTTCTTCATCCTTAACCTCATTATCCAGTGCTTCATGCATTACAACATCGGTTTCCTTCTTCTCTATTTCTATCGTGTTCTCTAATTCTATCCCCTTGACACCCTCCTCGCTCCCTTCTGCAGAGGGCTTATCAGCATCCTTGGTGGGTTCTGAAACCCCAAGACACAAATCAAAATAGATATTGCTTAAAATAAAAATAACTAGAGAAACAGAGACAACAAAAAAACAGAACAAGATCAAAGGGTACTAAGCCATTCATTAGGGTTTCATTATAAGTGTGGTTTGCTCGAACCAAATGACAAATTTCAAAAAGAGATGAGGCGATTGGGTGCAATTTTCGCAAAATAGTAAACCCAAAGTCCATGCTATGCAGTGAAGTCCCAAGCTCTCTTATGTAATTCTCCAAAGAACCTTTAAAACTTTACAACAAAAAAAAAACAATAACCCTACCTTTGTCCTCCTTGTTGGCATCCTCTATGGGAATATCTTTCTCCGGTTCTGCTTCGACACTTGGTTCGTTCAAATCTTGAAATGGCTCAACAACTCTCTCTTCGGCTTTTGGAGCTTCAACGGTGAGCGAGGGCTCCGACTCTACATTCTCGACGGCCTCGGGCTCTGCCTTCGGTGGGGAAGAGCTCACAGGCTTGGCCGGGATTTTAGAGGATTTGCTGGGAGCCTTAGCCCCTGTCTTTTTCAGGGGGGTTGTAACGGCAGTCTTCTTCAAAACACGGGGAGGCATTGTCGCAGAAGAAATACTGGTGCAGTGGAGATCGAAAACCAGACGTCCTGGAGTTCGAAAGCACAGAAATGAAGAACCCACCAAACGAAGAAGGAAGGAGACAGGCTCTGTAAGAGGAGAAGGCAATCGATCTAGATCCTGAGAAACAACCGCTGTGCAGCGCAGTGTTAGGGTTTAAGGAACAAATGAAAATGAAAAGCTTAAGAAGTCATAAAAACTCTTCGTTGTTTTTTACTTGGATATACAAGTGAAGAAATTGGAGAACTTGTGTTTTTCAATAAAGGGCCGACGTGAGATTTTTACGCCTCCCCAGGATTTTATGGGTCAAGTTCACCTCCACGAGACCCTGGTCCTAAATTATTGACCTACTTTGGTAGAGTCTACGAGGAAAAGGAGAGGAATAAATGTGGAAGGAAATTCAATAAGCATGTGTCGTAATATTAATATAATTTTCAAGAACTTTCCTTTATATATATTTGATAAAAAAGCGGGGGAGGATATCTTTTTGACTTTATTTTATTGACATTGGTATAAGTTTATTTTTTAGAGCGTTGGTTTAGGATTTTTTTGGGTGGGGTTTGGGGGAGCATGGGTGAAGTTACAAGACAACTATTCTTAATGCTCATGAGTGGAAAGGTTTTTAAGATTTAAAAATTAGTTTAATTTTGGTTAATAAAAAAAAGATTTAGTTAGATTTTAAATTAATGAAGTATATTATTGTGTGTGAATAGATGTTTTGGTGTTGAATATTTATAAAATTTATGAAGTAGGAGATGTTGATGTATTCTTATTGCCCAATAGTGAGGGACCCTAATGACTACAAGCCCCAAGGTATTATTGAAGCTTTAGATCTTATTATCAGGGCATGATGAATTGAAGTCGATAGGAAGAGATCTATTAGAAGGGAGGCATTAAGGCATCCCCCATCATTCAACACGAGCAAATATCAAGGACTGATTTGACTTGGGAAAGGGACTAGGACAAAGTTTTGCAAGGCATACCATTGAGTACGCCTCTTGCATGCACTAGATGTAAATAGTGTACGGAAGAGACCCCCCAAGCAACAACCAAGAATGAAAGCTATTAACAGTGACGAGGACTTCCACCAATGATGAAATTTAATCCCAAGGTATTGCATGACTTCCAAAATGTGAATAGATTTCTTAATGTCGGACATCATGGGAAAGCACTCAACCAACAACCAATAATAAAATGTCATATGTTATAGTGAGAATAGAGGAAATAGATACCAGTGAGGAGAGCTCTGGTCGGCGCGCGCGAGCTAGGAGAGCTAGGGTTTCAGGCTGCAAATGGTCGCCCCTGGGGGTGGGGATCCCCCTCCCCCCCCGCTAGCAGAGATGGACGCGTTCAGGAGGCTGGTCGCCAGCGAAGGCAAGCGGAAAGCTCCGTTCTCGGTCCCGAAATTCATCAAAAAGCTTGAAGAAATCCCTGAAATTGCCTTGCCAGAGACGACTTCGGTAAAGATTGCTCTTGCTCTGTCAGAAAGAGGTCTAGTCGGCCAGTTCATGGGGCTCTGGCCCTCAGCAAAAACCACCGACTATTGGATTCAAAGAAATTGGAAGCCGCACCTCAAGCAAGGAGTCACCTGCTACCCCCTGAGCAGTGGCTACTTTCTTTTCGAATTTATAAACAAGGAGGATAAGGATCTCATTTTCAGAAATGGCCCATACTTTATGGGAACCCAGGGGTTGTATCTGAATCGCTGGACTCCGGATTTCGATCCCACGGTGGACTTGCCCAAGGAGGTGCCGGTATGGGTCAGGCTCCCCAACCTGCCGGTCCACTGCTGGAACTATGAAGCTCTGCAAATGATAGGAAATGGAATAGGGAAGTTCGTTGATAAGGCAGACAACAAGTCCATCTACAACTGTGCCAGGATATGTGTTGAAGTGGACCTGGAGGCAGGGCTACCGGAGGCAGTGAAGCTAACAGTGGGCACCTGGACTCACTATCAGAAAGTGGACTACGAACACCTCCCATTTAAATGCAGATCCTGCCAAGAACACGGGCACTTTCAGAGGAACTGCCCAAAGAACCAAACCCTAGAGAAGGAAGAAGCTGAAATATGGCAAAAGGTCTAGAAAAGCAAAGCAGCCCCAAAAACCAAAGACCCAAGAACTGTTCAGGCGAAGGAACAGCCACAGGCAAATTCAAGTCCTCCGAAGGAGCCTTTGAAAGAAGCCACGGCAACATCAAAGGAACCAGCGAAAGAATTCATAGAGATAATTTCCCAATCCACGTCCCCTTCAGAAAATCCGGCAAAGGACAAGAGCGCCCCCTCAGCAAAAGAATCCTCGAAATCAGATGATGAGCATACCACCATAGGCTCTGAACCCAGATCTGAATCCGATGAGGGGGCCACAGAGACAAGCAGCTCGGTTGGAACCCCTGAAAAAATGCCCAGAGGAAGGAAACCAGAACGGAAAAAAAGGGAGGAGAAATCATACAGGGATGTAACAGCAGGAGTCCAGCAAACCATCCCGGATATGATGGAAACTAGATCTTCAAAGAAAGGCAAGGCTTCGAAAGGAGCCACCCCCCCCCTCCGGATCCTAATGCAGTTCGTCTTCTGGAACTGCAGAGGGTTGGGAAGTAAGTCAAAAGAAGAAGCAATCAAAGATCTAGTTAGAATGCATTCCCCGGAAATTCTTCTGATCCAGGAGATGAAGATGGAGGAGCTTGAGACCATCCAAGCCAGCAAAACATTTTGGAAAAAAGGAGAAGGTAGAGCAGTCAACGCCAGAGGAGCCTCAGGAGGTCTAGCCACCTTCTGGGACTCCACTATGCTAGACCTGCCAGAGGACCATAGCACCATCCACTGGCTTTTCACGAAGCTGCAGCACCGAGACACGGGGCATCAGATTAGCCTTTTTAATATCTACGCCCCAATTCTCCTATCGGAAAAAAGAGAGTGTTGGGAATCGCTGAGTTCCTTTCTGCCCACTAATCTGCATGACAATCTTGTCATTGCTGGAGATATGAATGTAACCCTCGCCCTTTGGGGAAAAAAAAGGAGGTTCCCCTGTCAGAGACCCGGCTCGGGAGTGGGTAGAAGACCTCATAATGGACTGGGATCTGGAGGACATCAAACGCAGCAAAGGTACGTTCACCTGGACCAATAAAAGAGTGGGTCTGGGGCACATTGCTGCCCGCCTGGATCGTTTCCTTGTCCACTCTTCCTTCTTGACTCTTGGGCTATTCGCAAACTCTGAAATCCTCCAGGCCTGCACCTCAGATCACAAGCCTATATCCCTTTCTTTGACCCCTAGAGAAAAACTAGGCCCTATCCCCTTCCGCTTCAGCCCCCTTTGGGTTTCCATGGATGGCTTCCACGATCTGGTCTCGGAAACTTGGCAAAAACCTGTTGTTGGTTCCCCTTTCTTCATTTGGGAAGAAAAATTGAGAAGGCTCAAAGCAGCCCTTAAAAACTAGGCAAAATTCCAGCCCTCCCCTATTCTTGAAAGGAAAAAAGCCTAACGCGAGCTAGGCAACCACCAGTTGCTGATGGAGGACGCCACGATCACTCCGAAGCTGCTCAATGCTGAGATCGATCTGCAAAAGGCCCTTCATAAAGCGCTGAGAAGAGAAGAGCAATACTGGCGAATAAAGGCGCGCTGTCTCTGGCTCAAAGATGGTGATAAAAATACATCTTTCTTCCACAAGCAAGCAGAAGCTCGGAAGAATCACAACTCCATCAGAGAAATACATTTTCAGGACCAAACGTTCAATAAATTTGAAGAGATCAAGCACGCAGCCCACTCTTTCTATAAAGATCTGTTCACAGAAGAAATGGAAACCTCCCCAAGTCTGGATCGCTACCCTCTTTCAGTGATCCCCACGCTAATCAATGAGGAAGATAATAGAAAGATGACAGCCCCCATATCGACTGAGGAGATAAGCAAAGCTCTCCATGGAATGAACCCCGACAAAGCTCCAGGGCCTGACGGATTCACGGCCAGATTCTTCATAGCTTGCTGGGACATTATCCAGAAGGATAGGGTCAAAATGGTTAGGAAGTCCCAGAATTGCAGCAAAATAGGAGGGAGCACTAACTCCTCCTTTCTGGTGTTAATTCCCAAAGAGAAAGGTGCTCAAAGCTTCTCCAGATTCTGCCCAATCTCGCTCTACAACACGGGGTACAAAATCATCACCAAGGTTATTGCAAACAGAATAAAAAATCTCCTCCCCAGGATCATATCGGAGAACCAAGGGGGCTTCATCCAGGACAGACAAATTCAAGACAATATCATACTGGTCCAAGAGGCAATTCACTCAAGCTGCCAGAGGAAGGAGAAAGGTATGATAGTCAAACTAGACCTTGCTAACGCCTTTGATAAAGTTCGGCTAAATTTTCTCTTTGTTGTTATGCTCAAACTGGGTTTCCATCCCCAGTTAATTAGCTGGATCAGAGCCTGCATCTCAGGACCTTGGATTGCCCCCTTGGTCAATGGGAGACCAGCAAATTTTTTCCACGCATCTAGGGGTCTTAGGCAGGGTTGTCCCCTGTCCCCCTTGCTCTATGTCATTCAAGCTTCGGTCCTTAGCTTCCAGCTGGACAAAAGTCTTCAGCAGTGCTCTCTAATGGGGCTCACAATCACCCCCAGAGTGAAAAGAATTAACCATGCTCAATTTGCCGACGACACCCTTCTCTTGGGGCAGGCTAATCTCACTACGGCAAGTTCATTCAAGAAAGAGCTGGATGCTTACTCTGATGTCTCTGGCAGCGAAATCAGTTTGAGGAAAAGCAAAATTTATGGCTGGAACTTCCCCCCCCATTGAAATGACAGGTATATCCATGACGCTGGAAATGGAAGGAACTACCACGTGGGACTCCATAAAATATCTTGGAATTCCGCTTGTAAAAACAGCCCCCAGAAAGAGCCTTTGGATACCTCTGCTGGACAAACTCAAGGCCAAAATAATGGCCTAGGGGGCTTCCTGGCTAAACAAAGCAGGTAAAACAATTCTTATAAATGTTGTGCTATCCTCCCTTCCAGTCTACCAGGCTTCGATCCTCTTAGCCCCGAAAGGAATTGTGAAAGATATTGACTCTCTATTGAGAAAATTCCTTTGGGAAGGGGGTAGGAATTCAAGAAGGAAAATGCATCTTGTCAGCTGGGATAAGGTTAAAGCCCCTAAATGGGAAGGAGGGCTGCAAATCAGAGATGTGGCCACTCAGAATTTGGCTATGGGTGGCAAGATCCTGTGGAAAATGATAAGGGTTAAAACAACTTGGAGCTCCAAAGCCCTAAGAACAAAATACTTCAACGGTCACAAAGAGTGGTGCCTGGATCGCCCCTCCAGGACCAGGCATGGCTCTCCTATTCTCTCTCTCTGTCTTAAATCCCTTGAGCTGATCACCTCCAATCTCACTTGGATTCCGAGAAATGGCTCCAAAATCAAGTTCTGGGAGGACTCCATTCTAGGGCAGTCCCCTCTAAAAGCCTTGGAGGGAATGGAGAACATCAAAAACTGGTTTCATTCGAACAACAAATTCACCCTTTGGGACCTTTCTAGATGGGGCCCGGATGATGAATGGATCAAGTGGGACCTAGGCGATGTTCCGCTAGATCTTGAAAATGAAGCTCACTCCCTCTTAGATTCTCTTCATGGTCTCTCCCCCTCTTCTCTTAAGCTGAAGGACAAAAGAGGATGGGGCTCCTCCTCAGGTCTTTACACTGCTGCTGCTGGCTATGCAGCCCTAAAAGCCATTCCATGGGCTGCCCCGGATCCCTCTGTGTGGAGAAACCTTTGGCTCCATCCCTCCCTCCCCAAAATATATTTTTTCTGCTGGTCCCTCCTGCATGATAGTATTCTAACCTGGGACAATCTTTTGAAAAGAGGTTGGGAAGGACCCTCAAGATGCCCCCTTTGTGCCTGCCATGAGGAAAACTCGCTCCACCTTTTTCTTCAGTGTTCCTATGCTTTAGATCTCTGGAATATCCTTCTTGCTCAGCTGAATTTGGTCCTCCCGCCTTCCATCGTCTTCTTGTTTGCCTCTTGGTCAGACCTTGCTCCCTTTTCCTTCTCCCGGCTGAAGCTGTTAAAGCAGTGTTGGATGTGGGTTCCAAAAATCCTCTACTGGAAATTGTGGTTGGAACGTAATAACAGAATTTTCAGGGACATGGCAAGTACGCCGGCCCAAGTTGCAATCAAAGTAAAGGCGATGATAGGAGAGCTGGTAGCATCAAATGCAAATAACACCAATGAAGCCACCCCGGACAAAGAGGAGTACAGCTGGTTCCAAGGGCTAGACCCCTCCCTCCTTACCAGAACCAAGAACACTACTAAGCATTACTCTCTGTGGGAAATCAGGTTAGAGGAGCAAGAGTTTATAAAATGGATATCCTCTCTGAATGAGTATATTTTGCATGTGGATGGAGCCTCGAAAGGGAATCCCGGACCTGCGGGAAGTGGAGGAGTTCTGCTAGACTACTCAGGGAAAACTGTCTTCAATTTCTCTTGGTGGCTGGGTCAAAAAACAAACAATACGGCTGAATTTCTCGCCATTTGGCAAGGCCTTAATCAAGCCAGAAGTCTATCCATAAAGAAGTTGATTATCATTGGTGACTCCCGAATCATCATTCAGGCTCTCAATCTGAAGAAGGCCCCTAAAAGCATGGATTTGGACCACTACTACCGGAAAGTCATCTCTCAGATGAAAGCTTTCGAAGAGGTAAAATGCTACCATGTACTTCGGGATCTCAACCAAATCGCAGACCATGAAGCTAATATTGGAACTTGCTTGAGCAAGGGAGTTATATTGATTAATAGAATTGAAAATCACGTGCACATCCCCTAGTGTCAGTGGAGATTGATTCCTAGATTTGCCCAGGATAGGAATAAGAGCAAAACGATTCCACACAGTGAAGAGTTCCCCTCGCTCGCATGCAATATGAGGAAATAGAGAAGAAGACTATTCAGGGACAAGACAAATTTCGATCAGAAGTCACATGGCCCATGCTCTTTAAGTTCTGGGCCTGAGATCGATGGAACCTGCCACCACTCATCGTCCTCCAAAAATACTCGTTCCCAGCATGGAAGATCTGAGGTATTCGATGAGATATATGCCAAAATTCTGAAAGAAAAATCGGATCGTGACTATATAAGGAAGCAAACTCTCATTGTTCTCTCCATTCGTCTCTGTCAAACGCTGACGGAAACGTTGAGCAGCTCACAGATCTCGTGAAGGGGAAGTGGAAGTGGGCAGAGCAATCCTCTGCAACGTTACTTGCCCTTTCTTTGTTTTCTTTACTATGATCTTCTATGTCTGTCTAGCAAATTCCAGAACTTTTGTAAAGGGCTCAGTCATGCTAATTACGCCCGTATCTCTGGACATTTTGCTTATAGTGAAACAGAATTACTGTGTGTATTGCTACTGGCAGTAGTTAGCCAGATGATCAATATAAAAGGCCTATAACCGTTTTTGTAAAAAAAAAAAAAATGTCATATGTTGAGCGCAAGGTTATTTGTCAATGATGTAAATAAGGCAAGGATACTATGACTCTAGGTTGATGCCTCAAAGCATATGAGTCGTCATCTATGAGACATAACATGCTAGCGAGAAGTTAATGGGGACCTTCGAACTAGCATGAGTCCAAACCCTAGTTTCAAAGATACATGCTGGAAATAAATTAACATCAAGGAATGGTCGACACATGAACTTAAGGAAACTACATAATGGTCGACACTGTCTATATCCTTGAATATTGAGCACGACACAGTAGTGACTTAGGAAATTTTTTAAGAACCAACAATACAAATCCATACTGTATGAGACATTGGTAGATTCTCCACGTGATTAGAAGAGTAACCCATAAGAGGAGTAACAACTCTAAGATCGGGGCTTAAATCCTAAGGCCATAAACTAGAACCCAACTTGTTAAAGACTCAAGACTAGTGTTATGTTCAAGGATAACTTGACTTGCTGCCACTAAATAACAAATATTTGAGATCTTTCTCCCTTCTCTCTCTTTTTAAAATATTTGATTTTTTGTGTCTTTTTCATATTATAGTCCTAAAAAGGAATAAAATAATGCTATAATACGATGGAAAATACGAGCATTGCATGGCGTTCAACTACGTTCCAAGTGCACAAAACATACCTATGCAAAAAATGCAAAAAAAGGATGTGGACACTTTTAAAGCATGTCTTCTCTGATAAGACTAGCAAGATGTAACTGCAATAAGGAGCAAAGGCGAGCGACCTTAAGAGAATGCTTAAGTAATGAGCAGTTAATGGCAAACTACAATGGGAATTAGACTCAAAAGTGCAAGCAACGGGATGCAAGTGCAGCAACAGAAAATGCTAAATTTTGAGAATCCCTCGGGTTAATGGTCGGAATAAGATTAAGAGAGAGTCATGAGGCTTAAACTCAATGACATGGTGAGTTTAATTGAGGGAATCTTGAGCCTACCACAAACTTCGACATGGGCACTAGAAGGCATCAATGTTCGAACTGGGGTACCCATGAGTCAGTAAGTTCTAACATGGAATTTTACGACTTTTATGGAAACAGAGGGCTAATGTTGCAACTTCATGTATTGGGATCCTAAGGTGTGAAAATAATGGCAGCGATGATGCAACTTATGCATGATGGAAATGACCTGCCCTATATGCCAATTTAGAACACATACCTTTTAGACAAACCACTAATGGAAAAAATTGAGCCTTGGTTCTCATTCTCCTATCAAATTACTCAAAAAAAAATGGCAAAATGGCATATTCATTAACAATTGTTAAAATACGGCCAAAACTATATAAAAGTGGATATATATATATATATATATATATATATATATATATAAACATTTAATATGGCAAAAATAAATTGCAATTCATTTTCACCTTTGTTTTTCACCTCTTTGGAGCTTTTTACCTTGGTTTTTCAACTGTTGAGTACGGAGTCCTTGGACCACCATTTTAGTCCTCGTCAATTATAGGTATTTTCCTCTTATATTTCATTTCATCCATTTTTTTATTGCTTTTAGTCCAATATTTTGGCTTTTAGCCTCATTCTAATTCCAAAATTGCGCATTTGTGTCGTTTGATCTTGCGGAGCATGAATTACTAAAGTATTTGCATATGTTCAGCTCAAAGGGCATGAATGTTCGTGCTTGTTCATAAGAAAAAACATGAATTAGTACTATAACGATGCAAAAGTTGTGTCTTATCTAACAAAATTGCTTTTTTGTGTAGATGGATTTTATATGGAGGGAGAGGGAGCACGAGGATCTTCATCGTGATGCATTGGGAGATCCATTAACTCTAAATTTCCTTCGTCCATGTGGATTGCTTAAGTTTTTTAGAGGAGACATGAGGAGACATGAGGACCCAAGAGGGCTTGCTACAGGTTAATTTGCCAATAAGACCCTAATCAAGGTGCATTCATTATCAAGGGGGGAGTATTAGAGGTCACAGTGGATGATATTTACTTCCTTATTGGACTATCATGGAAAGAGGCCTCGATGACCCTTAAAGGTTAAATTCAGGAGAGAATGTTCTCACCGTGCATGAGTATGTGAGCACTTTCTGTGTTCTAGAGAACCAAAAGTCAAACACGCAAGTGCCTATATCCAACATTATTAGCTTCCCCCTTAAGGTTATTCTAACCATGATCACCAAGGTAGCAAGCTCTGCAACCTTACGCTTTGCCTCACAAGGATTTATGCACATTAGAGTAGAGTGTCTTATATCCAAACTTTTGTTATTGGTGTACCGATTTGTTGAACAACATGAAGAGCCAACTAACTAATTGCAAGACATGGAAGAACAAAACTTTAGCAATGGAAGCATTGTAGTCTCATTTTTCTTTGAAAAGCTTCCAGTTATGAGCCCGATGAAATAATTACCACCATTGGACCCCTGAGAGGCCCAGATGACACGTTGGACTGACCTTATGTGTCGGTTGGGAGGAGGAGCAGTCTCGTCAACCTATGATGATGAGATCCTCGAGTGGTGGACCAAGCAGCTCTTGACCATTAAGGAGTTTCCATACGCAAGAGACTACAAGGAAAAAAGCCTTTAGCGGAGGTTTTTGCAGATGCTCCTCTAAAAAGAACCCAAATATTCATTTATAGCAGAGCTATATAGCGAAGGTGAGTGAACAGAGGTTTTAGTGGATGATTTTATTCGGTGCTTTGATGCATACCAAATGCATTGGTGCACCTAAAGTTCGTATGCACCTACACATTTTAAAATATAGCACCAAGATCGAAATCCATGTCAAGTGAAGAGAAAAAAAATCTATTTATATAGCCAACAAATACTAGTGTGTTTAAACTACTATGACGCACTAGTGCGACCATATAAATGATGCACTGATTTCAACCAAAAATCTTGCTTCTTACCTTGAAAAATATTTTTTGTGATAAGAAAAAGGAATTATGGTGCATTTATATATTTTAACAGCACTGGTGCGACATGTGTAATTGGAAGCATCGACGTAAGGTGCAACTAAAAGAAAAAACTGGATGGAAACTTAACTCTTTAATTTTTTCATATTCATTAGCGGTGCATTTACCTCAACTAAACGCACCGATGTATTGTGAATGATCTGCACTGATGTAGGGAAAAATAAAATAAAATAAAATAATCCAGATGCAAGATATTTTTATATCCTTATATTCATTACCAGTGTGTCTATTTTTAAAATGCATCGGTTCCCAATAGAAGTTAGAGCACCAAACTAGGGCAAATGAAATATCCAGATGGAAAACTTTTTAATATGTTTGTATTCTATAACAATGCATTTATCTTACTCAAAAGCACAAGTGCGTTGTATTAGATACGCGTCGGTGAAGGGTAACAAGAAAAAGAAAAAAGCGTGGGACATCAAATATGTTTATATTTCCACCTTCATCCACTGGATAAAGGCTTGCATTGGATCTCCCTAGATTGCCCCTTGAGTTAATGGACGACCGACATAATTCTTTCAGGATTCTAGGGGGCTTAGGCAAGGCTGGCCCATTGTCTCCTTTGCGTTATGCCATTCAAGCATCAGCGCTCATTTTTCAACTAAAGCAAAGTTGAACTCAACAGGAACTAATGGGGATAAGGATCGCAAGAGGGGTCAAAGATATAAATCATGCTCAATTCGCGGATGACACTTTGATGTTGGGAGGGGCCAGCGTCATAATAGCTAGAAAATTTAAACAACAATTAGATCTCTACAAGAAGGCCTCAAAGAGTCAAATAAACTACAGAAAGAGTCAAATTTATGGTTGGAATTGTATGCCAAGGGAAATGGTGGACATAACCCGCATTCTAGAAATGGAAGGGAAAACTCAATGGGATTCTTTCAAATATTTAGGAATCTCCATCTTCAAAACCATGCCTAAATCCTTCCACCGGTACCCTTTGATTGACAAGATACAATCAAGAATCCAAGACTAGTGTGCCTCTTGGCTAAATCTGGCAGGGTAACTTGTTCTCATCAAATCGGTTCTAGCCATCAATATTCCAATCTATCAAAATTCCATTCTTTTATCTCCAAGTGGAGTCATCAACAAAATTGAATCATTCCTAAAAAGATTCCTCTTGAAAGGTGGAAAATAGAGTGAAAATAAATTGCCTCTTGTTAGCTGGGGGAAAGTTACAAAACCACTCTTGGACGGAGGCCTCCAATTAAGAGACTTGAGAACCCAAAATATGGCCCTGGAGGCTAAACTTCTATGGAAACTGGTAACATGTAAGCTAAATTGGAGTAAACAAGCACTATGGAAGAAATACTATACTGGAGCTCAAAAGAACTGTCTCGAGTCAACGCCTACATTTTCAAAAGGCTCCTCTGTTTTCACAGTCTGTCAAAAAGCTGATGGACTCTTCAATCATCTTCTAACATGAATTCCAGGGAATGGTGTAAATATCCCTATTTGGGAAGACTTGATTTTGGGTGGACCTTCGTTAGATTCACAGTCGAGCCTCCCCAATCTCAAAGAATTCTATCATTCCCAAAACAGAACCACTCTTTGGGATATATCAAAATGGAATAACGATAAAGTAAAAACCTGGAAACTACCAGACAGTCCATGCAATTTGCAAACTAAAGAAAAAATATTAATTACCTTTCTTCAAGGGAAATCCCCGACAACAACAAATCAAATAGATATCAGGGGATGGGGATCTCTTTCTGGCTTGTATACAGTGGTCGAAGGCTACAAAATTATCAAAATTGTTTTGCAAGCTATTCCCAATCCCACTCTTTGGAAAGCAGTTTGGAGGATCAAGTGTCTTCCAAAAGTTGATATGTTTATCTGGATCGTGGCCCATAAAGCTATTCTTACAGGAGACACTCTAAAAAAATAGGATGGGAGGGGCCCACGCGATGTCCTCTCAGTGTTTCAATGGAGGAATCTCTGGATCATATTCTATTGAATTGCCCCTTTGCTCAAGAGGTTTGGAACCTTGGGCTTTCCCCTTGGACGAATAATCAAGTGTCCCTCCCTGGTGAGGTGTCTTCCCTTCTCATCAGTTGGTAGGCGTTGTGCCCCTTTTCCCTTAGTAAGAAATATCGACCCAAGTGTTGCTGGTTGACTCTTCCTAAATTTACTCTATGGAAACTCTGGTTAGAACGCAATGCTCGTATCTTTAAAGGAAAGTATGCCAATGTTGCTCAAGTAGTTGCAAATGCTAAAGAAATGATGGGGGGTTTTCTCTCCTCTCTTCAGTTTCCAGTGAACAAAAGTATGTTGAATTATGTTGAAGATGATTGGATGTCTATTCTTCTTCCTAAGTCTCTGCATTTGGAAACCGATTCAATACCAAATATCTACAAGTGGGAAATCAGGATGGACTCTTCATCCTTCTCAAAGTGGCGACTCTCAAGTCAAAGGTATAGTCTTTTCTTTGGCGGAGCTTCCAAAGGGAATACAGGGGTGGCATGAGGGGGAGAAGTACTTCTAGGCCCCGTGGAAATAAAGGTACTTTTGTATTCTTGGGGAATCAGTGAGGATACAAATAACATAGTTGAAGCTCTCGCTCTCTGGCTAGGACTAGGCTCTCTCAAGCTCTGGTAAGGAACATTATAGTGCTTAATGTCTTCGAGGATTATCGCATAATTATCCAGGCCCTGACTAGAAAGAAGCTACCTAGCCACATGAGACTCACGCAAATTCTAAAAAAAAATTCAGATATTGCTGACCAATTTTCAATCAATTCACATGTTTCACATATTACAGGAGCTAAACAATGAAGCAGACCAAGATGCAACTAAAACAACTCTGCTAAGCAAAGGTGTCCTCTCTCTAGATTGAAAGAACGAGAATGTTAGCATACCATAATGAATAGTTTTGTTTTTCCCTTTGTTAGTAAAAGACTCTATGGATATTTCTCTGAATATCATGTTGTATAATCGATACGACTCTGCTTATAGTTCCGATAGATATTGGTATCAAGTTAAGACTGAAAAGGCAACTGTTAGGGTTTGGATTCACAGTTGTCTCTGCAAATATGTTTTGATGAATTCTGGTTGTAACTGTGCCAACAGTTTACTGTTGTTTTTTAATAAAAATCATAATCGTTCTTGTTAAAAAAATGTTGATATTGTTATATTCATTAAGGACGTGTTATTAAGTTGACAATGCACTGGTGTGTATCAAAATTTAGAGCACCGAAGTAAGGTAAACAAAAAAAACTTGGAAGGAAAAATGTTTTAATAATTTCATATTTGTGGATAATGCATTCATATATCGTACACACAACAATGGTTCCATAGTTGAGTACATTGGACTAGGGTTATATTAAAATATGAAGGATGAAAATTTCTTTTATATTCATTTATGGTGTGGTCTTTCATTCTAACCACATTGATGCATGCTATTATTGGGCTCATTGAAACATGGTAAAAAAATTTACTGAATTGTAAAAACATTTTTACCATCCCATAGTGCTTTTGACCACCTAAGCACCTGTGCTTTACTTGCCTACTTGAAACACCCTACCATCGATGCTTTGTGTGGTTGAATTGCTCCCTTCCATTGCTTGCTTGGTGGATTTTGAAATTTTCCAAACAGTGGATAAAATTTGCAATTTCATATACATCACAACCATGCCTTCCCAACGTGCAAGTGTCTAGGTAATTTCTTTGTAATTAAAAAATTTAGCAGATAGAAAAGTAAAATTCACCTTAAAGTGTGTTATTTTTTTAAAAACAAAAAAAACTTGTGCAATGCATTTGAGCCATTTGGCTCATGCCACTATGAATAGTGCACCTTGTAAATTTACAATGTGCACCAATAATGGTGCATTATCAATGGATAGTGCACTGCATTTCATGATGCCTCGCTAAAAAATTTAAAGCCATTTTACATGTTTTTGACGTCTGATGCGTTTCACAAACCATAGAGCTTTGTTAGCGGTGTCGTTAACTATAGTAATGCACCGATGCTAGAAAACACCTAGAGCACCGTTTTTCGATGCTTTATATTTTTTGATGCACTCGCACAATAACTATACAAAATAATTTCAATATTAACCACAATAACTAGTGTGCCATTATAATATGTACACATCACCATGTCAGCGCGCTTATGTTTAATATATGCACCATCATGGCCCATGAAAAATAGTAATTTTTAGCTAATTATGATGCGCTCTAAATAGTTGTGCGCATTGTGTATGGTGCTGCCATGTGTTCGTATCACACCAATGTTGCTTAATTAGGGATGCACCAAAATTTAAGATTTCATAAACAAATGTGGTGCATTTACTCTCTCTCTCTCTCTCTCTCTCTCTCTCTCTCTCTCTCTCTCATACACACACACACACACACACACACACACACACACGCCGGTGTGATATATTTTACAAGCTCACCATTTTTTCATTTTTTAAATCAAATTTCGACACCCGGTGCACTAGGATCAATTTAGTGCAGTGTGTTCGGTGCTTATGCCATTTCTAACACTGGTTATCCACGCTTTAATGTTAGTTTCTTTGAAATACATATTCGGTTCGTTGATATTACAGTAGTGTGTTGCCGACTACGTGCTTATGTTATAAAGAAAATCGTTAGCGGTGGGTGACTGTTATATAGGTGCACCGCTTGTTAAATTCATTTATTATAGGAAAAAAAATATTGTTTGGCATTAATAGATACAATTATCATTCAAGGAAATATTTAATGTTTTTTTATATACGTGATTATGTCTATCTATGAGATTGATGGAAGTTATATGTGAATCAAAGATGTTAGCAATGAGAGTTACAACAATAGCAACATGCACAAATTAACCTGTACAACCTCATATAGGAGTGGGAGGCTAGAGAGAGATAGAGAGACTTGTACCGTTATCCCATTACAATATAGATATGATACCTATTTATTGTTGTTTTCCTCCCGAAGTTCTATTAGGAGGCCACATCCCTAAAGGGGAACTCAACTTTTTTGATATAGTTGATTGATCGTTCAAATCAACGTAGACAAGCCTTTTAATTTGTTCCTGATCTGTGGTTTAGGTAGAGAGGACGACATCTACTTCATCACTGGTCTATCTAGGATATGGTAGGATTTTATCTAGCTCCCTAATGTCCCACTTGGTGTCGCAAGAGAGAATCAACTTGCCTACTCTCATAGATATATCAGTAACCAGGTTACTAACCCTATTCTTTTTTAGGTTTTTGGAGGACAATTGTGTATTTCTTCTTTCGGTGTAGAGGAGGTTAGGTGCCTCTATATTTGGTTACGATGGTGATGCACTTCACCACTAATGGGTAGCAAATTAGTTTCCTTATATTTTAATATGTATATTCTTTCGTATAGAGACCTAGATGCATCAGGTGGTCTACCTTTTTTTGTGACAAATTTGTTTTGCTATGGATTGATGTTGTGCATAGTTTGAGGGGAGAGTCGACTTCCCTTTTGCTTCAGAGCCTTTTGTTTACTTTTTGAAAGGTTTTTGGTCACAAGGACATCATTTGACCACTTCCCTCCTAGGGAGATGACCGAGGTGTAGATGCATATGTGGGGACTGATGTTGCCCAATCGGGTCCATCCAGAGTTCCCAACGATGATCACTTTAGAGGTGTTTGACTTACTGGCCAATGATGATGATCATACATTGGACCTTGTGCCATATCCTTATGTGGGGTTGGACTGTAGAGCATGTCACAACATCTTTTTTACCCAGGATGAGACACCATATGATAGAGGTAATATTAGTGTCATGTTTAAATTAACTTAGTTGCATTTTATTATCTTACTTAACGCAAATGAAATTTATCTCAACATTTTCTTTAAATTGTTTTATTAGATCGTTTATTGAAATTGTCTAATTATTGTTTTGTGCTATATATTTTGTATGTATTGGCACTTATGATGGGAAGGGACCTCCATCAGTGTACGAATATGAGGATATGGAGGAGCATAAGTTGCCTCAGTTTCCCCAAACCGACCTGTGATACAGGCCAAATGTTAGGTTTCAAGAGGATCTGGTAGACATGTTATCCACACTGTTGGCTCCACATGGAGTCCACCTTGTATAGGTTCAGGAGATCGTGTGAGACCCTGAACTAATAAAGTTATGGAGGATAATTACTCGTGATATGATGCATTTGATGCAGTATATCATCATTGCAACCAACCTTCTAGCTGCTAGGAGGGATGGCCATTCTACATATGATAAGAGTGATAATCCTCCTCCTTCACCTCCTCCTCCATATCCTCCCCCTCGTCAATAAGGTAATTGAGCATTGACATCTCATACACCTCCTCCTCCTCCTCATTATCATCGTCATCATGACCCCCCAAGAAACAACCAAGAATGAAAGCTATTAACAGTGACGAGGACTTCCACCAATGATGAAATTTAATCCCAAGGTATAGCATGACTTCCAAAATGTGAATAGATTTCTTAATGTCAGACATCATGGGAAAGCACTCAACCAACAACCAATAATAAAATGCCATATGTTGAGCGCAAGGTTATTTGTCAATGATGTAAATAAGGCAAGGATACTATGACTCTAGGTTGATGCCTCAAAGCATATGAGTCGTCGTCGATGAGACATAACACGCTAGTGAGAAGTTAATGGGGACCTTCCACACTAGCATGAGTCCAAACCGTAGTTTCAAAGATACATGCTGAAAATAAATTAACATCAGGGAATGGTCGACACATGAACTTAAGGAAACTACATAATGGTCGACATTGTATATATCCTTGAATATTGAGCACGACACAGTAGTGACTTAGGAAATTTTTTAAGAACCAACAATACAAATCCATACTGTATGAGACATGGGTAGATTCTCCATGTGATTATAAGAGTAACCCATAAGAGGAGTAACAACTCTAAGATCGGGGCTTAAATCCTAAGGCCATAAACTAGAACCCAACTTGTTAAAGACTCAAAACTAGTGTTATGTTCAAGGATAACTTGACTTGCTGCCACTAAATAACAAATATTTGAGATCTTTCTCCCTTCTCTCTCTTTCTTTAAATATTTGATTTTTTTGTGTCTTTTTCATATTATAGTCCTAAAAAGGAATAAAATAATGCTATAATACAATGGAAAATACGAGCATTGCATGGCGTGCAACTACGTTCCAAGTGCACAAAACATACCTATGCAAAAAATGCAAAAAAAGGATGTGGAGGACGTGGACACTTTTAAAGCATGTCTTCTCTGATAAGAGTAGCAAGATGTAACTGCAATAAGGAGAAAACGCGAGCGGCCTTAAGAGAATGCTTAAGTAATGAGCGGTTAATGGAAAACTACAATGGGAATTAGACTCAAAAGTGCAAGCAATGGGATGCAAGTGCAGCAACAAAAAATGCTAAATTTTGAGAGTCCCCCGGGTTAATGGTCGAAATAAGATTAAGAGAGAGTCATGAGGCTTAAACTCAATGACATGGTGAGTTTAATCGAGGGACTCTTGAGCCTACCACAAACTTCGACATGGGCACTATAAGGCATCAATGTTCGAACTGGGGTACCCATGAGTCAGTAAGTTCTAACATGGAAATTTACGACTTTTATGGAAACAAAGGGCTAATGTTGCAACTTCATGTATTGGGATCCTAAGGTGTGAAAATAACGGCAGTGATGATGCAACTTATGCATGATGGAAATGACCTGCCCTATATGCCAATTTAGAACAAATACCTTTTAGACTAACCACTAATGGAAAAAATTGAGCCTTGGTTCTCATTCTCCTATCAAATTACTCAAAAAAATGGCAAAATGGCGTATTCGTTAACAATTGTTAAAATAGGGCCAAAACAATATAAAAGTGGCTATATATATATAAACATTTAATATGACAAAAATAAATTGCAATTCATTTTCACCTTTGTTTTTCACCTCTTTGGAGATTTTTGCCCTAGTTTTTCAACTGTTGAGTACGAAGTCCTTGGACCACCATTTTAGTCCTTGTCAATTACAGGTATTTTCCTCTTATATTTCATTTTCATCCATTTTTTTTATTGCTTTTAGTTCAATATTTTGGCTTTTAGCCTCGTTCTAATTCCAAAATTGCGCATTTGTGTCGTTTGATCTTGCGAAGCATGAATTACTAAAGTATTTGCATATGTTCAGTTCAAAGGGCATGAATGTTCGTGCTTGTTCATAAGAAATAAGTGAATTAGTACTATAACGATGCAAAAGTTGTGTCTTATCTAACAAAATTGCTTTTTTGTGTAGATGGATTTTATATGGAGGGAGAGGGAACATGAGGATCTTCATCGTGATGCATTGGGAGATCCATTAACTCTAAATTTCCTTCGTCGACGTGGATTGCTTAAGTTTTTTATAGGAGACATGAGGACCCAAGAGGACTTGCTACAGGTTGATTTGCCAATGAGACCTTAATCAAGGTGCATTCATTATCAAGGGGGGAGTATTAGAGGTCACAGTGGATGATATTTACTTCCTTATTGGACTATCATGGAAAGAGACCTCGATGAACCTTAAAGGTTAAATTCAAGAGAGAATGTTCTCACCGTGCATGAGTATGTGAGCACTTTCTGTGTTCTAGAGAACCAAAAGTCAGACACGCAAGTGCCTATCTCCAACATTATTAGCTTCCCCCTTAAGGTTATTCTAACCATGATCACCAAGGTAGCAAGCTCTGCAACCTTACGCTTTGCCTCACAAGGACTTATGCACATTAGAGTAGAGTGTCTTATATCCAAACTTTTGTTATTGGTGTACCGATTTGTTGAACAACATGAAGAGCCAACTTACTAATTGCAAGACAGGGAAGAACAAAACTTTAGCAATGGAAGCATTGTAGTCTCATTTTTCTTCGAAAAGCTTCCAGTTATGAGCCCGATGAAATAATTACCACCATTGGACCCCTAAGAGGCATGGATGACACGTTGGATTGACCTTATGTGTCGGTTGGGAGGAGGAGCAGTCTCGTCAACCTACGATGATGAGATCCTCGAGTGGTGGACCAAGCAGCTCTTGACCATTAAGGAGTTTCCATACGCAAGAGACTACAAGGAAAAGAGCCTTTAGCGGAGGTTTTTGCAAATGCTCCTCTAAAAAGAACCCAAATATTCATTTATAGCAGAGCTATATAGCGAAGGTGAGTGAACAGAGGTTTTAGTGGATGATTTTATTCGGTGCTTTGATGCATACCAAATGCATTGGTGCATCTAAAGTTTGTATGCACCTACGCATTTTAAAATATAGCACCGAGATCGAAATCCATGTCAAGCGAAGAGAAAAAAAATATCTATTTATATAGCCAACAAATACTAGTGTGTTTAAACTACTATGACGCACTAGTGCGACCATATAAATGACACACTGATTTCAATAAAAAAATGTTGCTTCTTACCTTGAAAAATATTTTTTTTTTGATAAGAAAAAGGAATTATGGTGCATTTATATATTTTAATAGCACTGGTGCGACATGTGTAATTGGAAGCGTCGACGTAAGGTGCAACTAAAAGAAAAAACTGGATGGAAACTTAACTTTTTAATTTTAGGGAGTAACCTACTTACCCGACCATTTGCACCGATCGGACGACCTGGCTCGCGTGAGTTGTCATATCCGACATTGCCGGTCGTTCGATCGGTGCAAATGGTTGGGTAAGTAGGTTACTCCTAATTTTTTTATATTCATTAGCGGTGCATTTACCTCAACCAAACGCACCGATGTATTGTGAATGATATGCATTGATGTAGGGAAAAATAAAATAATCCAGATGCAAGATATTTTTATATCCTTGTATTCATTACCAGTGTGTCTATTTTTAAAATGCATCGGTTCCGAATAGAAGTTAGAGCACCAAACTAGGGCAAACGAAAGATCCAGATGGAAATTTTTTTAATATGTTTGTATTCTATAACAATGCATTTATCTTACTCAAATGCACAAGTGTGTTGTATTAGATACGCGTCGGTGAAGGGTAATAAGAAAAAGAAAAAAGCGTGGGACATCAAATATGTTTATATTTCCGCCTTCATCCACTGGATAAAGGCTTGCATTGGATCTCCTTAGATTACCCCTTGAGTTAATGGACGACCAACATAATTCTTTTAGGATTCTAGGGGGCTTAGACAAGGCTGGCCCATTGTCTCCTTTGCGTTATGCCATTCAAGCATCAACGCTCATTTTTCAACTAGAGCAAAGTTGAACTCAACAGGAACTAATGGGGATAAGGATCGCAAGAGGAGTTAAAGATATAAATCATGCTCAATTTGCGGATGACACTTTGATGTTGGGAGGGGCCAACGCCATAATAGCTAGAAAATTTAAACAACAATTAGATCTCTACAAGAAGGCCTCAAAGAGTCAAATAAACTACAGAAAGAGTCAAATTTATGGTTGGAATTGTATGCCAAGGGAAATGGTGGACATAACCCGCATTCTGGAAATGGAAGGCAAAACTCAATGGGATTCTTTCAAATATTTAGGAATCTCCATCTTCAAAACCATGCCTAAATCCTTCCACTGGTACCCTTTGATTGACAAGATACAATCAAGAATCTAAGACTGGTGTGCCTCTTGGCTAAATCTTGTAGGGTAACTTGTTCTCATCAAATCGGTTCTAGCCATCAATATTCCAATCTATCGAAATTCCATTCTTTTATCTCCAAGTGGAGTCATCAACAAAATTGAATCATTCCTAAAAAGATTCCTCTTGAAAGGTGGAAAATAGAGTGAAAATAAATTGACTCTTGTTAGCTAGGGGAAAGTTACAAAACCACTCTTGGACGGAGGCCTCCAGTTAAGAGACTTGAGAACCCAAAATATAGCCCTGGAGGCTAAACTTCTATGGAAACTAGTAACATGTAAGCTAACCTGGAGTAAACAAGCACTATGGAAGAAATACTATACTCGTGCTAAAAAGAACTGTCTCGACTCAACCCCTACATTTTCAAAAGGCTCCTTCGTTTTCACAGTCTGTCAAAAAGATGATGGACTCTTCAATCATCTTCTAACATGAATTCTAGGGAACGGTGGAAATATCCCTGTTTGGGAAGACTTGATTTTGGGTGGACCTTCGTTAGATTCACAGTCGAGCCTCCCCAATCTCAAAGAATTGTATCATTCCCAGAACACAACCACTCTTTGGGATATATCAAAATGGAATAACGATAAAGCAAAAACCTGGAAAGCGTGGAAACTACCAGACAGTCCATGTAATTTGCAAACTAAAGAAAAAATATTAATTACATTTCTTCAAGGGAAATCCCCGACAACAACAAATCAAATAGATACCAGAGGATGGGGATTTCTTTCTGGCTTGTATACAGTGGTCGAAGGCTACAGAAATATCAAAACTGTTTTGCAAGCTATTCCCAATCCCACTCTTTGGAAAGCAGTTTGGAGGATCAAGTGTCTTCCAAAAGTTGATATGTTTATCTAGATCGTGGCCCATAAAGCTATTCTTACAGGAGACACTCTAAAAAAACAGGATGGGAGGGGCCCACGCGATGTCCTCTCAGTGTTTCAATGGAGGAATCTCTGGATCATATTCTATTGAATTGCCCCTTTGCTCGAGAGGTTTGGAACCTTGCGCTTTCACCTTGGACGAATCAAGTGTCCCTCCCTGGTGAGGTGTCTTCCCTTCTCATCAGTTGGCAGGCATTGTGCCCCTTTTCCCTTAGTAAGAAATATTAGCCCAAGTGTTGTTGGTTGACTCTTCCTAAATTTACTCTATGGAAACTCTCGTTAGAACGCAATGCTCGTATCTTTAAAGGAAAGTATGCCAATGTTGCTCAAGTAGTTGCAAATGCTAAAGAAATGATGGGGGATTTTCTCTTCTCTCTTCAGTTGCTAGTGAACAAAAGTATGTTGAATTATGTTGAAGATGATTGGATGTCTATTCTTCTTCCTAAGTCTCTGCATTTGGAAACCGATTCAACACCAAATATCCACAAGTGGGAAATCAGGATGGACTCTTCAGCCTTCTCAAAGTGGCGACTCTCAAGTCAAAGGTATAATCTTTTCTTTGACGGAGCTTCCAAAGGGAATACAGGGGTGGCATGAGGGGGAGAAGCACTTCTAGACCCCATGGAAATAAAAGTACTTTTGTATTCTTGGGGAATCGGTGAGGACACAAATAACATCGTTGAAGCTCTCACTCTCTGGCTAGGACTAGGATCTCTCAAGCTCTAGTAAGGAACATTACAGTGCTTAACGTCTTCGAGGATTCTCACATAATTATCCAGGCCCTGACTAGAAAGAAGCTACCTAGCCACATGAGACTCATGCAAATTCTGAAAAAAATTCAGATATTGCTGACCAATTTTCAATCAATTCACATGTTTCACATATTACACGAGCTAAACAGTGAAGCAGACTAAGAGGCAAATTAAACAACTCTGCTAAGCAAAGGTGTCCTCTCTCTAGATTGAAAGAATGAGAATGTTAGCATACCATAATGAATAGTTTTGTTTTTCCCTCTGTTAGCAAAAGACTCTATGGATATTTCTCTGAATATCATGTTGTATCATCGATACGACTCTGCTTACAGTTCCGGTAGATATTGGTATCAAGTTAAGACTGAAAAGGCAACTGTTAGGGTTTGGATTCACAGTTGTCTCTGCAAATATGTTTTGATGAATTCTAGTTGTAACTGTGCCAGCAGTTTACTGTTGTTTTTTAATAAAAATCATAATCTTTCTTGTTAAAAAAAATGTTGATATTGTTATATTCATTAAGGACGTGTTATTAAGTTGACAATGCACTAGTGTGTATCAAAATTTAGAGCACCGAAGTAAGGTAAACAAAAAAAACTTGGAAGGAATTTTTTTTTAATAATTTCATATTTGTGGATAATGCGTTCATATATCGTACACACAACAATGGTTCCATAGTTGAGTACATTGGACTAGGGTTATATTAAAATATGAAGGATGAAAATTTCTTTTATATTCATTTATGGTGTGGTCTTTCATTCTAACCACATTGATGCATCCTATTATTGGGCGCATTGAAACATGGTAAAAAAAATTACTGAATTGAAAAAACATTTTCACCATCCCATAGTGCTTTTGACCACCTAAGCACTTGTGCTTTACTTGCCTACTTGAAACACCCTACCATCGATGCTTTGTGTGGTTGAATTGCTCCCTTCCATTGCTTGCTTGGTGGATTTTGAAATTTTCCAAACAGTGGACAAAATTTGCAATTTCATATACATCACAACCATGCCTTCCCAACGTGCAAGTGTCCAGGTAATTTCTTTGTTACCTCCTAATTAAAACATTTAGAAGATAGAAAAGTAAAATTCACCTTAAAGTGTTGTTATTTTTTAAAAAACAAAAAAAACTTGCGCAATGCATTTGAGCCATTTGGCTCATGCCACTATGAATAGTGCACCTTGTAAATTTACAATGTGCACCAATAGTGGTGCATTATCAATGGATAGCGCACTGCATTTCATGATGCCTCGCTAAAAAATTTAAAACTATTTTACATGTTTTTGACGTCTGATGCATTTCACAAACCATAGAGCTTTGTTAGCGGCGTCGTTAACTATAGTAATGCACCGATGCTAGAAAACACCTAGAGCACCGTTTTTCGATGCTTTATATTTTTTTGATGCACTGCCACAATAACTCACCAATAACTATACAAAATAATTTCAATATTAACCACAATAACCAGTGCGCCATTATAATACGTACACATCACCATGTCAACGCGCTTATGTTTAACATATGCACAATCATGGCCCATGAAAAATAGTAATTTTTAGCCAATTATGATGCGCTCTAAATAGTTGTGCGCATTGTGTATGGTGCTGCCATGTGTTCGTATCACACCAATGTTGCCTAATTAGGGATGCACCAAAATTTAAGATTTCATAAACAAATGCGGTGCATTTACTCGCTCTCTCTCTCTCTATCTCTCTCTCTCTCTCACACACACACACACCGATGTGATATATTTTACAAGCTCACCATTTTTTCATTTTTTAAATCAAATTTTGACACCCGGTGCACTAGGATCAATTTAGTGCAGTGTGTTCGGTGCTTATGCCATTTCTAATACTGGTTATCTATGCTTTAATGTTAGTTTATTTCATATACATATTCGGTGCGTTGATATTACAATAGTGCATTGTCGACTACGTGCTAATGTTATAAAGAAAATCGTTAGCGGTGGGTGACTGTTATATAGGCGCACTGCTTGTTAAATTCATTTATTCTAGGAAAAAAAATATTGTTTGGCATTAATAGATACAATTATCATTCAAGGAAATATTTAATGTTTTTTTATATACGTGATTATGTCTATCTATGAGATTGATGGAAGTTATATGTGAATCAAAGATGTTAGCAATGAGAGTTACAACAATAGCAACATGCACAAATTAACCTGTACAACCTCATATAGGAGTGGGAGGCTAGAGAGAGATAGAGAGACTTGTACCCTTATCCCATTACAATATAGATATTATACCTATTTATTGTTGTTTTCCTCCCAAAGTTCTATTAGGAGGCCACATCCCTAAAGGGGAACTCAACTTTTTTGATACAGTTGATTGATCGTTCAAATCAATGTAGAAAAGCCTTTTAATTTGTTCTTGATCTGTGGTTTAGGTAGAGAGGACGACATCTACTTCATCACTGGTCTATCTAGGATATGGTAGGATTTTATCTAGCTCCCTAAAGTCCCACTTGGTGTCGCAAGAGAGAATCAACTTGCCTACTCTCATAGATATATCAGTAACCAGGTTACTGACCCTATTCTTTTTTAGGTTTTTGGAGGACAATTGTGTATTTCTTTTTTCGATGTAGAGGAGGTTAGGTGCCTCTATATTTGGTTACTATGGTGATGCACTTCACCACTAATGGGTAGCACATTAGTTTCCTTATATTGTAATATGTATATTCTTTCATATAGAGACCTAGATGCATCAGGTGGTCTACCTTTTTTTGTGACAAATTTGTTTTGCTCTGGATTGATGTTGTGCATAGTTTGAGGGCAGAGTCAACTTCCCTTTTGCTTTAGAGCCTTTTGTTTACTTTTTGAAAGGTTTTTGGTCACAAGGACATCATTTGACCACTTCCCTCCTAGGGAGATGACCGAGGTGTAGATGCATATGTGGGGACTGATGTTGCCCAATCGGGTCCATCCAGAGTTCCCAATGATGATCACTTCAGAGGTATTTGACTTACTGGCGAATGAGGATGATCATACATTGGACCTTGTGCCACATCCTTATGTGGGGTTGGACTGTAGAGCATGTCATGACATCTTTTTTACCCAGGATGAGACACCATATGATAGAGGCAATATTAGTGTCATGTTTAAATTAATTTAGTTGCATTTTATTATCTTACTTAACGCAAATGAAATTTATCTCAACATTTTCTTTAAATTGTTTTATTAGATCGTTTATTGAAATTGTCTAATTATTGTTTTGTGCTATATATTTTGTATGTATTGACACCTATGATGGGAAGGGACCTCCATCAGTGTAGGAATATGAGGATATGGAGGAGCATAAGTTGCCTCAATTTCCCCGAACTGACCTGTGATACAGGCCAGATGTTAGGTTTCAGGAGGATGTGGTAGACATGTTATCCATGTTGTTGGCTCCACATGGAGTCCACCTTGTATAGGTTCAAGAGATCGTGTGAGACCTTGAACTAATAGAGTTATGGAGGATAATTACTCGTGATATGATGCATTTGATGCAGTATATCATCATTGCAACCAACCTTCTAGCTGCTAGGAAGGATGGCCATTCTACATATGATAAGAGCGATAATCCTCCTCCTTCACCTCCTCCTCCATATCCTCCTCCTCGTCAACAAGGTAATTGAGCATTGACATCTCATACACCTCCTCCTCCTCATTATCATCGTCATCATGATGAATGACCATTATTTCCTCCTCCACCCCTGGTTGTCCCACCACCATCTCAAACTCATCCACATGTAAATGTACCAACCTCTCTTCATCACTGACCTAACCATCCACCATATTCTACTCAAATCACCTCAGTTCTATATAGGATGGCCGCGTTGAGTGAGATACATCTTCTGGAAGAAATCTATGCTACTCTCTAGTCTACTTTTTTTCCTGGTAGAGGTATTGATGACTTTGGCTCTGATGGTGGAGTTGTCGAAGCCTCTAGCTCGATTTGTTAGGATTATTAATTAATCATCCCTTGACCACTAGAGTCTAATTTCCATTTCCTAGCTTAGGAGTTTGATTCCACTTCACTCTACATCCCAACAAATTCGAAAATATTTAGTAATTATTCTCAAAATTCAAATCCCTTGTCATGCAATGCAAGTAGTGTGGGATTGAGAAGAAGGATGAGCAATTGGTGCTCTCAATTCTGAGCAAACTTGGCCCAGAATTCCCAGTTATAGTATCGACCTTTCACTCCGGGAGACTGAAAGCTCCTCATTGGTAAATACCATCCCTTGATGCCTTCACAAAATCTCTAATACAGGAACAAGACAAGTTGATACAGATGGGAGCCCTCAGAGCCTCCACAAATCAAGATCTCTTGGTTGGGGAGATCAAGAATACGCAAGCAAGGAGGAAGTAGAAAGAAAAAGAAAACAAGAACACTGAATTCAAACCGAAGGAAGAGTTTGATCCATCAGATGAAGCCTTGGTATCTAAGAAGGACAAACATCAGATGTTTGACAAGGGAAAGTGCTCCTACTGTAAGAAAGGAAACCATATAGAGAAAGGTTGTATGAAGAAGACAATAGATCAGATGTCAAGGCTCCGTGAACAACACAATATTTCTATCCCTAAAGGCGCAAGGAAGGTTGATTCTAGAGACAAGACCGAAGATCATGAGAGATTCCATGCACTGAAGGCTGGATTTTCAAAATATCAGGCCTTCCTCATTGATTTAGGAGCCTCCAATCACATGGTTGAATCCAAAGAATCATTCTCTTTATTACAACTTATTGATGGTCCAAGTATTCACATGTGAGATGATACTCAAATCCAAGTAAAGGAAATGGTTCAATCAAATTAGAGCATGGAGTATTAAAGAATGTCAAACTCTCCTATTTGTATGACGATTGTATTACAAACAAGTTACTGATTAATGAATGTAATGTTATTCTTACCATTTTTGTCTCTTGGTTGTTTAATTTTGCCATGAATGTTTGATCAATGTATACTTAATCCTTCTCTTATTCTTCAACCTTCTTTCACAAGTTAAGATGAAGAATTCGTGGAATGACCAAGCAATAGCTAGATCAACCAATTACAATAAGGTCAGAAGATATCTTCTATAAGACCCAAAATTTAAAACAATATTCAGAAAGGAAAATTCAGCTTTACAATAATTAGGAAGGAGATTTCTAATTATCATCACTCACACATATAACAGTTACTGTAGTGGCTGCATAATACAAGGTTCTTCATTGGAACTAAAGCTTCCTAAAGGAAAAAGACGAGCTTTATTTGACACATAATCTGCTTGCTTGTTTAACTCTCTTAAAATGTGGAAAGAAGAGACTTTCTCAAAATCTTTCAAGAAGTTATGAATTCGCTGTAAAATTTTATCCAATGAAGGATTATTGAACTGTGAATCAAAATTTAACAATTTTATCAAGACCTTTGAATCCCCGAAAATTTGTATTTCCTTGAGGCCAATGTTCTTGGCAAATTGGCAGGCCCGAAGAAGGCTGTAGCACTCTGCTTGGTTATTTGAACAAATTCCTAATCCCCAGCAGAAACTAGATATCTTCTCATTGTCTGGAGAGAAGATTAGGCCGCCAACACCCACAACTCCAGGGTTCCCTTTAGATGCACCATCAAAGAAAATTGTATAAACTCCCTTCCTCTTCCACCAGAGAGAGAAATTATCTGCATTTAATCTCACATGCCACTGATTTTCGAGCTGCATCCCAGCCACTCTAACATTTCTTACGAAATTGAGGAAGCATGCGTTCTGAATGTTTCAAATATCTGCATATTAATTTTATTAGCAACTTCCACTGGGGTCCATACTTTGGCATTGAGCAACAAATCGTTCCTTGCAAGCCAAATCACCCACCAAACGCACTTGGGTATTATATGCCAGGCAATCTGTCCAACACTTTTGCCATTTGACACAGGGACCCTATCTAGACAGGAAGAAAACAAGGTCATTACCGTCATGCCGGATGTTGCTGCAATCGAAAGTTTCAACAGAACAAGACACCATACTGATTGGGTGAACTCGCACTCTACAAACAAATAGTTTGAAGTTTCTGGAGCTGCTTTTCATAGGCAACCGCAATGAGGCCCAAGGAAGTCATGTTTACAAAAATTCTCCCTAGTTAAATCCTTTTGATGCATGAGGAGCCATGAGAAATAATTAACCTTTGGCAATCCATAAGAAGACCAAATCGATTTCCAGAGCGTTAGAGTTAGCATGGAGGCATGAGAAGGTTGATTCACTGAAAATCCAAGTCCCACAGAATAAACACCAGTTGAACCCCAGCCCCATTTATCTTTTAAGGAGCAATGTACAGGAGCCAAACCGGACAAAGATTTAATCAAATTTGATTGTTCTGAAATCAACCGTTCAGGCATTTCCAGGAATTTCCAGTCAGCCCAATTCCCCTCATCATCCCATGAGTAGATGTCAACTAAATGTAGAAGGCCTTTATTAGACATCCATAGTTTGATCTCAAAAAAAAAAAATTAGAAGACAGAGGAGAATTCCCAAGAATCTTATCTTCCCACAAAAAAATTCCTTTCCCATTACCTGGAATTCTATATACATGCTGCTGAATTAAATTGATTCTTTTCCTGCACAAATTCCATATAGCAGTACCTGTAGGAAGCTTTTTTTATTTTATAGTTCTCAAGGATCCACCTTTAAGATATTTCATTGAAAAGAGATTGCTGATCGGATGATTCTTATCTACAAAGATCTGCCATACAAGCTTGCCACCCAAAGCAAGATTAGCTAATTCAGGATCTCTTATTTGCAATCTGCCTTCAATAATAGGTCTTTAATAGACTCCCAATTGACCAAATGAAATTTATTTTGATTACCTTTTCCTCCACACCAAAGAAAATCCCTAAGAATCTTGGCTATCTGGACCGAAATGGACTTGGGAGCTAGAAGCAATGAGGATTGAAAAATGGGAAGGGAAGACAGAACCGACTTTATTAAAACCAGTTTTCCTGCTTTTGTCAACCAATGGCCACCTAAAGAGACTATTTTGGCTTTTAATTTGCTCAAAACATCTAGCCAGAGCGAAGGTGGACTAACACCTAAGGTCAAAGGGAGACCCATATAATTGATCTTAACCCACTGAGCAAATCCAGAGAAGCCCAACGTATTAGAAATTTGTAGCATTTTTGTATGATCCACATTCCACCCATACACCGCACTTTTTTCCTTGTTAATCAAGGCTCCAGAGATAAAACAGAAATTTTGAAGAATACCATTAAAGGCACAAGCAATATTTAACGAAGCCCCTCTAAGGAGAAGAGAATCATCGGCAAAGAGAGCGTGATTGATGGGCTCCACCCCTCTAGCATCCCTAATTCATGGAATAATGTCGGCTTCCATTTCAACAAACAACTTTCTGCTTAAAACTTCAGCCATCCGAATGTACAGGAAGGGTGATAAAGGACACCCTTGTCGTAGTCCTTTGGATGCTTGAAATTTTTTTGTAGGTCTACTGTTGATAAGGGGAGCTATCCACGGTCTGTCTGTGCATGTTTTTATCAAGCTTACAAACTCCACACTAAATCCAAAGGTGAGTAGTACCTGGTAAAGAAAGGAGAGATTTACACGATCAAAAACATTTTTCATATAAAGTTTAATAATCATACCTTTCTCTTTCCCAATGGAGCTGGAATGAATGGCCTCTTGCACTTGAATCACATTGTCTATTAAATTCCAACCTTTAACAAAACCCCCCTGCTGAGGAGAGATTAAAGAACCCAATAAAGGCTTTAATATGTTAGCCAATAGTTTAGCCAGGATTTTATAAGAGCCATTGCATAAAGAGATAGGACGGAACCTATTAAAGGATGCAGGGTTAACTTCCTTGGGTATTAAGGCTAAAAATGTTGAATTTGTGCAACCACCAACTTTAGATTTTATGAGAAAGGAAGAAATCATACAAAGCAAATCATATTTTATAACAGGCCAACATATTTTGAAGAAGTGAATTGAAAAACCATCTGGCCCTGGGGCTTTATCTGGTTCCATACCCCAGATGACCTCCACTACATATTGCTGTGAAAAAGGCTTTGTTAAATCAGAATTAATCTTAGCAGAAATCAGAGAGGGGATAAATGATAAGAAATCATGTTTGACTGCATTATTTGAGAGGCCATCCTCAGTAAAAAGTTGGTGAAAATGACTATTAGCAGCCTGTAATAGATCCCTTTGACCTTTAATTGCTACTCCCTCTCTAGAAGTAATTTCTGTGATATGATTTCGGGAAGTTCTTAATCGGTATTGTCTTTGAAAGTAAGCTGTATTTTTGTCACCAGCTTGTAACCAAAGGCTTCTGGACTTGAGATGCAAGGTTTCTTCTTCATGTCGGAAGGACTGATAAGATTTGGCTTGTGCAAGCTTCTCCATTTTTAAAAGCGAATGAGAAATATCAACTTTTTCCAGGCTGAATTGAATCTCGGCTAACTCTTTCACACTCTCTATTCTGCTGCTAGATGGAGTCATGAGAGGCTTTTTTATCCATGCATTCAAAGCATACTTTGTTCTTTTTAATTTTTGCTCCCAAACGTAACTTGGAGAGCCATCCACGTACCGTGACCAAAATTCATTAACTATATCCAAAAAACCATCACGCTCACTCCATAATGGACTAAACCGAAACGGTATTGGTCCATAATCTTCTTCTTCTTTCAAAAGCAAGGATATGGGATGGTGGTCTGAAGAGATCTTAGGCAATTTTTTTGAAGAAATGAGAAAATTCTTATCTAGAAATGAACTTTGCACCAGAAAACAATCTAAATGGGCTAGGATGCTATCTGTCCCAACCCTGTTATTATTCCAAGTAAAATGACCTCTCTTAGGCTTGTAATCCAGAAGATCCCAAGTATGCAAAATGGACTTCACGAAATCCAACAGGGGGTCTTTACCCAACACGCCTCCTTTTTTTTCACTAGAGTTGAGTATGATATTTAAATCTCCTGCCACAATAATCCTTCTAAGGAAATTGGAATCCAAAAAATTAGATACGGAGAGCCAACACTCCTTCTTATTGACATAGTTTACAGGTACATACAAATTAAAAAGAGCAATAGAAATCTTGCTAACAGAACATTGAAGCTCTGAAAAGATCCAATGTTGAGAAGCAAAAGAGGAGAGCAGGGTAAATTTATCCGCCGACCAAATACTAGCTAGGACCCCACAGGTGCCCCGAGCACTGACAGCAATACCATTATTCATATTCCACTTATTCTTGCCAAGAAATAGTAGCGTATCCTTATCAATTTTTGTCTCTTGCGGTAATAGTATATCAGGAGATTCCATTCTCAGAAGATCTTTGACCTCGTCTGATTTTTTGGGATTCCCCAATCCCCTATAGTTTCACGAAGTAAGCTGCATTATTTACCTGTACCAGAAGGCGTTGCTCCACCCTTAAGAGGTCCGTGCCTCTTACTTTTTCCCAAAGTCATCTCAATGGTAGCTTGAGAACCTTGCATTTTCAAACGCTCTGCTTCTTCTTCTCTAATCTCTTTTCGAGACTTTCTCCCAAATTTTTTTGAAGACTGTTCAAATGTATCTTCATCATAGGATCTAAATGATTCAATTACCTTTTTTTTAAGGATTTCAACGTAGGAAGGTGAAGTAGATGGTCTTGGATGGGAATTATGGATTTCCTAAAGAATTGGGCTTGAAGGGGATTTGTGAATTTCCTGAAGAATTGGAACACCAGGAGAATGACTAACCATCTCTAGATTCCTAGTATTTACTTCAATTTCACTGATTAACACTTCAGAAGGGAGTATCTCACCATCTTCAAGAGACATAGTCTGGCCTTCCAACGAACCCAAGACAACAAACGAATTAGAGGATTCTAGTTTTCCTGCATCTTTTGGTAAATTCTTCTTCTCGCCGGTATTGACTCTGTTCCCTATTAATTCTTTTCCTTTCGATTTGATACCTTGCTTAGAAGGACTAGCTTTCAGAATAAGTGTCCATTGCTCATCTTTCTCTAGTACAGGGATTTCTTCAGCTTTCTTCTTACAATTCCTAGCAAAATGTCCATAACCATGACAATGGTGACATTTAAAAGGAAGTTGCTCATAACCAAGTTCCTGAATGTGGAACCAATTTTCCACAGTTAAATTGATCGATTGCGGCAACCCAGTCTCTAAATCGACTTCGACACATAATCTTGCACACGAGTATTGGTCTTTGCTTTTTGACCTATCAATATATTTTCCTAATTTGTTTTCGATGGTTTCCAAGGATTCCGAATTCCAACAGTGGAGTGGCAGGTGAGGAAGTCGAACCCAAACCGGAACAACTGAGGGAACATCCTGAGTAGGATCGAAATTAGGGGTCCATTTATTCAAGTATAGTCCGTGAGGGCCCATACAGTAGGGGCCATTTCAAAAAATGAGGTCTCTGTCTTCAGCAAACTCAAATACAAAGACAAAAAAACCCCTTTTGACCAAGTGACTACGAATTCCTTCCGAAACCAAAAGTCTCCAATTACGCTGTACCCAGCCATCAATTGCCTTAGGAGAAGGCCAGAGCCCCGTGAATTGGCCAATTAATCTGCACTAAGAAAGATTCAAAGTCATTCGGCAAGGTCTTTGAGCTAACAATTCAACAGTTGGAATATCCACTTTCTTCACAAATTGCTGCACAAAGGTGTTGCCCTTCCTCTTGCCACTGGAAGCTACTAAACATTTAAACGTAATCAATTTCGGAGGTAGGGGGAGAGGATCACTACCAGAATCCATGATTCTTAGATAAGATCCCCAATATCCCACTCAAGCTCCAAGAAAGATGCGAAAAAAAAACAAGACAAGCCTGCTGGATAAAAAATACTCCAGGACAGAGCTCCCAAACCAAAGAAATGCAACAAATCAATTAAAAGGCAAAGCCAAGAAAAAACGACGTAGGACTTGAATCTCACAGGAGGCAAAAGCCACCAGCAAGTCGAATTAGCAGGCAACGACCAAGAAGAACTGAGAAACTCCCATCCAGATCTTAACCTCCAACAACAAACGCTTGATCCATCGTTCCTTCACTAAATCCAGGGTGAATCCACCTGCTAACAAGATCTCACGCGAGAACTAGAGATTGCAAATTGAAGGTTTCTTGATTTTCCAGGATGCATTGATTAAGTTTGACCACTGCAGCCTTCAAAATCACCAACGAGAACAACTCCTAGATCACAGAGTCACAGAACTCCTGGATCAAACCACCACAAGCTCGAGCGAGCTAGGGACAAGATCAATCCTGCAAAGAATTTTTTGAAATCTTTCTTGGAGCAAAAAATTGCTCAGAAAAACATTATCATTTCGCAAATTTAGTTCTAACATCTTAATTATATTTAAATTGATTAATTTTAAATAAAACAATGCATTTCGTTCCTCTATAACAAATATTTGTTTATATTAATTTATCGTGAACTATTAATTTACATTTGCATCTAAATTTTACATGTATTTAAGTGAAAGTCATAGTTGATCTTGAAAATGGATTGTTGTTATTACAACCTTGAAACATGTTTTAGTAAAATCATTATTAATAATAATGTCACTTCTATAACAATAAAACAACACAACAAAATGTTACTACAATGCAAAATGAAAATAAATGATGTAGTTTGACTAAAACAATGACAATCATGATACACACTCACTTATATTTTTACAATATAATCCCTATAAAGCATATAACCCTTATGAAATGTACAACCCATAACAATTAAAAACTCTTAATCCCTCGCCATATAACTCTTACTTATAAATTATCTAAGTCCATGCCAATATCTCTAGTTTAGATGCCATTGTTAAATATATTGCACATATTCATCTTTTATAAAATTGTGGGTGTTTACAAATTTGATTTATAGATTTCATGTAGACTTGCAGATTTTGTGTGGACATTTCCTCTTTTTTTGTGACATATAACATTATTGAAAAATGCAAATGTTTCTTGTTATTGCTATAATTTTTTTATTTCATCAACTATATTTAAAAATATAAGTATATATTGCGCTAATACAAACCAAGATCTACACACAATTATTTACTATAAAAATGTTTTCATTATGTTAAACACCTAAAATGTTTCATTCACACTTATGTAATTAAAACCCTCAAATATGCAATCAAACAAACTTATATAATTTTAGTAATGTAAATAGCCATAAATTTATTTGTTAGAATTTTGTAAAAATTAGTTTGAACTATTAAAAAAGTCCTCTCTATTTATACATTTTTGTCTTGATTTTTTCTAACAATTAGGTTCAAAATGTAATTTATATTTTATAGGAGAAAAGAAGAAGATCTCATTAAAAAAAATACATTTTTGTATTGAATATTTTAACAATTAGGTTCAAAATTGATGTACTTACATGAAAATGTAATTTATATTTTAAAGGAGAAAAGAAGAAGATCTCATTTAAAAAAAATAATGATGTGTATACTTATACATGTTTTCATAAATAAAAAATATAGATTTATAAATATAATTATAATTGTGCATTCTCAAATATAATTAGATTTTCTATATTTTGTATTGTTACATCTTTACACTTTTGTATCGGCACCTCAAGTCATTAACGTTATTACATTTTACTACTTGGTGTTTAATCAAAGAACCATCAAATAAATATGTAAAATGCATTAAAACTTAAATATTAAATATTGTTTTTACATATTAACAATCATTTATCACTCATGTGTTATTAATATTGAACACTAATGTATAATTATAATTCAACAAGGGAAAGCTGCATTGCAACATATTCCTTGCCAAGAAAAGGTAGGACTAATGCATAAGATTGCGAAACGTTGGCGCAAAAACATAATCGGCGAGGTAAGTCGCGGGACTAATGCATAAGATTGTGAAATGTTATGCACCTGCAAAATTTGAAGATGGAGATCAATCCTTGGGATTATGTTTGAACATGATTGTGGATGTATATTTATTTTGTCTTTGGGACTGAACTTTTTGTTATTACTGTTATGTAACCATTTCCTTTGATTCTCAATGAATATCAAGGATTAGTTTTTTTCTCCTGAAAAAAACCATGAAATGTTGGTGCAAAAACGCATAAGCTAGTCTGTAATGCTAAAAGAGTTATAAGTGTTGTCATAACAAAGTGCTAAGCTCATGTTTGCACATAGTGAGAGTAACAGAGTAACAGGTTTTGAGTTTCCAACCAACTTGAGCTTGGTTGGGCATTAGTTTCTAGCCAACTCGAGCTTGTGCAACTTTGCATCATAAATTATAAGCCCTCGATGGTAGACTTAATTGCTAATCAAAATAAAAGAGCTAGAGGTGGCTAGTTATTATAGCCGGGTTACTGGGGCACTAATGAATAATGACCTGATGAGTGTTGAAATATGTATTGGTTATTCCTCCACCATAATCAACTCTAGAGCATTGAATTTTTTCATGTGGATTATAGCCAATGTGCTAAACCCGGTTCGTAAAGGATGGTGTTGTTGGAAACTATGTCACCCACCACATTGCTCTTTGAAATTTCCATTGAACGGAAAGTCTGCGGAAGCGATAGATTCATCCCGTCATTAATACTTTAATTTTAATATGATGAATCAATTCGCAATCAGAAAGAAAGAACATTTTGTGGATTTAATGCTTTCTAGTCGTGTTATACAGAGTGAGAAGTTGTGTGATCTTTGTAAAATTCCTCATTGAAAGAACATAATAATTTGAGATTGCTCTATCTGGCATGGACAATATAACTAAATAGTGATAAAAAAATAACACATCCAACAACATTCACATTACAACCAACAATAGTCTAATTCCTATAGTTATTCTACAGGAGGAGGACACAACTCACTTTCCCAAAGATTCAAGATATTTTTGCTTCCTAATCTCAAAGAATATTTTCATGGAATATCGATTGTCGTCAACCTTTGTGAAACCAGACAGACACCACTCCACTTAGTCCCACTCCCTGGCCTAGACTTTATCTTCAAAATATTTCATGTTGAAGTAAAAGCCAGATTCTTGTTCTATCCTGCATCATGCATTTAAAACTTGGTATGACTAATGTCCATATCCAACAACTTACATGTTTGAGCTTCAAAACTTTGGACGTATCATGATTCATTCATATGCCACAAATTGAAAATGTTTGCAAACAAATATCTCTACCAATCCATTTTTTTTTTAAATATAACAATAGATAATAAAAAATAGATTTATATCCAGTTAATTGACATTAACTCAATATCCATACATTTAATTGCTAGAAAATGAGCAAAGTGTGATTATACGAGCTAGAAGACGTGAAAAAAAATCTTAGAAACCCACAAAATTTTGTTACATAAAGAGCGAAGAGTAGGTTAATGATTGATTACATACTTCTAGAATGTTCCTTTGAACTTTTCCTCATCCAAAACCCGCAAGATCAAGAACACAAGGTCCATGCTCAGGGCCAACATCGACGATGCTTCCCCAAATTGCTTCGACATTAATATCTCAAAAGAAAATCCCCTTCCTTCTTAACTAATTTATCACAAGCAATATTATATCAAGCTTGTAGCTGACCAAACACCAAGATACGTAGTGCAGCCACACAGGCAATTTCAATTGATGTTGTGCAAATTCTTATCTTTAGAGAGAGTATTTTGAGAGACTGGACTATCAGGTTATGGACACTTCTGTTGCAATCTGCAAGGGCGCTATTTATTATAAATTTCTATGCAAGAAGAGGACAAACCATGCACCAGTGTCATTAGTACTGCTTAGTGAAAAATAACCTTGTGATGGTGGTTAGCAAAAGCTGATGTCTTCAATTAAATGGTGGTTCAACGATGGCCACAAGCTTTGGAACTTGGAGATAATTCTACTCCTGGTTTAGTGGTTCCCTCTAAAAATTGGTACTAACTTAGGTCTTGTCTTAGCGATTTCTTATAGAAAATGGTGGTTTGAGTACCACCACAAACTAATGTCTAGTAGAAGCAATATGGGGCTATAGTCTTCTACTAAATAAAAGACAATATTGGTTTATGGTTTTAGGATCTAACTCTAGCTTTGGTTATAGCTTTGACTCTGGCTAGATGGATTTGGTTATAGGTTTTGGAAACTAGAGCAAGGTTTTGGCTATGGCTCTGGATCTGCTGGATCTTGTTTAAGCTCGCTTGTTCTTGCTTGCTTGTTTTCGACGGTCCATCATCCTCCTTGCCAGGAACACATTAAGGAGTATAAAAACTCATGATGATTATGATGATCAAAACTAGACAAATAATACCATGATCTAATGAATGCTTTGGAGATTGTCTCTCTTTTTGTCTTCTAGATACAATTCTAAAGCTAGAAACCAAATCTGGTTGTAGCTTAGGCTCACTTATTATGAAAGTGAAGAAGTCTATGACTACTTGTTGTTCGATTAATAAGGATTCAAAACTTGAATCTTGATTAATGATTCATAACATCCTCCCCTATCAAGTACAAGATAATAAGTAGGAAAATTTGTTGTTGCAAGTTTTGTTAGAACTCGATACTGGGTTCCGTGATATGAATGATATATCTTGTTGGTTGTTGTTGAGCACTTCCTAGAAGCGATCCACCCATAGCGAATATTCAATCTTGCAGGTTTCTTTATTGTTGAACATCTTTTTGAAGAATGGTTATGCTTCCCATAATGTTGGCAAGGATGGATATCAAAGCACTGCTGTTCCAAGTGGCTAATTTGTTGACAATGTTTGAAATGATTTTCAACTAGAACAAGTGAAGAGGACTCATCTTGAAGAAATCCATAACTTTTAAAATTGGATTAGTCTAGAATAATATGGAATATGAAAGGTTACTTTCTTACCATATTCGATATTTGTTTTGTGTTTGTTGATCTCGAGTTCTTCCCATGGTTTGATGATGGGATTGGTAATATTATGTTGAAATTGATCATGAATGGCTTCATCTTCTGACATCATTTCCCTGACTTAGTCATGTGCTGACAACTAATAGGAATCATCATCATATTAAAAAGGAGGGTTGTTCAAAATAACAACTAGTTCAAAATGCTTATTCCTTTATTGTATATCATCATGATGGAGAGTGACAACTTTGGATTTCAAATCCTAAAAATGAGTTAGAACATTTTGGAGAGTTGCTTTGTTGATCATGATTGAATTGTCAACAACAATAAGTATTTGAGTGTTCAGTAACTCTAATATTTTTATTTTGAGGCATTTTGAGGTTTGAGTATGCCCCCTTGTGTAGGTAGGTCCAAATTACAATTGACTCAACAACAAACCGAGGGATTCTTACAACTCCTCCCTTTAACAAAAAATCAACAATTTGAAACTCAAAAAACGAAAGGGTGTCACATACAATTGAAAATGCACCTGATTACAACACAAATCAACTCAAAAAACAATTGCAAAGTACAAAGTGGAATCTTAAGTTGTATTCATCTTCAAAAAATAATGATTTACCTCTAAGTTCTTTGGTGCTAATACCTTTAATGTGGTGTCAAGGACACTGCTCAAATACAAATGTAATTAGATACAATTGTTTGCAAATGTAAAGTCTCCAAGAAACATCAATGGTCAATCATAGTGCCATAATTCATTGACAACACTGCAATGGTTGGAATGTGCACTCCCAACTCTTGGACCAAGCTTTCAAAGCCAACGGATAACAAGTAGGTAGAAAATATGAGTATTGATATTATTGATGGCCAATATAGTATTCTTTGTAACAACAAATATTCAATGGAAAAACTGAATTATCATATCTTGAATTCTATGAGAATATCACATATTTACCAATGTAAGTGAATGGCTCTCATGAAACATTGGAGAAAAACAAGAGACTATTAAATGTTAAACAGATTCAAACTCAAAGACTCCCTGATTTCTCCTCTCAATTACTCCTAGATTGTAATATTCACAATGCACATAAACAACACACTACAACTTCAACAAATGGTTCAATCATGCCAACAAATTCGATGAGGTCTTTTTTCTGTCTTATGAAATATTTACGAGCAATACAATTTATGGCTCTTTCAAACTAGAAATGAATGTTTTGGAATTTGTTCAATTCCAACGATCCAACTCCAATTAGTTGAATTCTCTTCCATGCAACACAACACCCACTTGAATGGAGGAGAGAGACTCAAGTATCCTGATGTGAAACACAACACAACTCTTGAATAAAGGAAAAACAATGCAGGTCTTCATGTACAAGTAATGCGATAGAGAGGAGTGAAGTTGCATCAATGGGATAAGTTGGTACAAGTATCAGGTGATACACTAGTGTAGTCACATCACATGAACATTGTTCATTGTGATTTAGAGAGTATAAATAATAGAAAGCTAGTCCCACAAATGCTGCTATGGATTTTGAAATTATGTGAGTTCAATATTCATTACTAGTTTGGGTAAACACAATGCATTTGATGAATGCAATGAATTCGTTGCAGGAGCAAGATGCCTAAGTTGCAACTTGCAATTATATATCTACTTGAATATGAAACTATAACACCGATGCAATATGAAGGGGTGTATGTGTTTGCATTTGACCCACATTCACTTGTTGCTTTGCAATCCACCTCCCTTCATTAATTTGGTTGTGGGAGAATTAGTAAAAGGTCTAGCTAAAAAGGAGCATTTAAAAGACGCCTGAAATGTTCTTCTTGTTCTTGTAGAGATTTCAAGGTAGATATTAAAGAGTTTAAGATTCCAAAAAATAGCATGCAAAGGTACTCTAATTAGGGTTAGGGTAAAATAATACTTGATTGATTGATATCTAAAGAAGGTAAGATTTGGAATCACCATGGCATCACCAATACAACTCCATGATAGATACTCATTTTCAATACTTGACTCACAACTTCATTCAATGATACGAATGACACACCAACACTAACTCCACTTCAACACACATGCAACATTTGTGAATTACTTTGACTCGTTAGACCTGGATAAGAGCTTGCAAAATTCGAAGGAGGTCCAGTCGTGCGATGAGAAGGATATATCTTTAGAAATATTTGGATACCAAGGAGATATGGGGAGAGCACATAGATTTAAAAATATTGAATTCACACACAATTGAGACATATATCTCAATTCCCATGGATACGATACCATTGTTGGAGTTCCCGGGAACAAAGGGCAACAAATAGAAGAACAACACACTAAAAATAATGAATAAGCATTGATGTGTATTAATCATTAATACATGTACATATAAATACATTGAGAATGACCTTTGGATTCACATTCCAAGGCATATCTTGGACTCTTAATGGCTATTCCTATTCACTGTGACTCTTGGTCTTCATTTTACGTGAATAGTAAATACAATAATATTAACCCTAAAGGTTTAATGTTTCAAAAAATATTTGGGGAGTTTTGTTGGATAAATTAAGGAAATGACACATTAGAGTAAGAGAAGAGCTCAATGACGTGGTTTAGGTTAAAAACAAAACTAAAGGACAATACACTGCAAAGTTAGGTTACAATGCAATGTTGGAGCCTAACATTGAAGCAAGGGAATGGTGATGGAGCGAATTTGATAAGTCAAGGCTCCAAAGAAGTCTAAGATATTCATATGGCTTTGCTTAAGTAATAAGTTTCATTTTTTTGGATTTTCTCCAAAAAAGAAACAAATCTAGGTCCTATTACCACCTAGTTAGCATAGGATGATCAACATACATAAGATGACAAAAACCTAGAGATCCGTCAATTTAGTGATCTGGATCAAGAACTCTTTTGTTCATTGTTTTTTTTGTTTTTTATTTATCTTGTACATATCTTTTTTCGCATGGTGAAAATATGATAATTGTAAAATGACATGACATCCTATTATACATATAAAATGTCTAGCACAAATGGTTCATTTATCTTAGTACTGCTATGGAGTGTTTTTTGCACCTTTATGAACTTAGATTACAATGATATGAGTTTGTCTACTTTTTTTTCACTTAATCCTCCAAATCCTTGAGTATGTACTAATGCATCTACCACAACATGGTGTTTGAGTCTTTAGTTCTGATGCCATGCACTATTTTTGTTTTCAGGATTACTCATTCATCAAAAGGATTGAAATTAGCCTAGTGCAACTTCATTTCTTTGGTGACCATTTCAGATAAGTCCCTCTTAGCTGGTCCTCCTCCTCCTGACTCCATTTCCATTCTCATAAGCACCTATATTTCCCTCTTTCAACTCATCCATTATTGAAAGTCATTTTATTCCTTTTTTTGGCAATGAGTCTATATTTATCACAAAAAATCCTATGTAGATTGGTTTGCATGCTTAGAGATATCAGTAAAATCAACCAATAACTTGAAATAAATCTTGTAGCTATAAACCTGAGTGAATGCATGTCTTATCTTTAGCCTCATGTGCTTAGATATTCTTGTTTTACACCATAAATATGCCTTATCACCAGTGTCCTTTGAACTTATAGTTCGTAGATTTCAATAGGCCAACCAAGTAGAAGCACAAGAATATTTTCGCATTGTCCTAACAGTATTAAAAACAACCCATACATATAACGTTTTTGTTGTTTTTTGTAGCCTGGTTTCGATTAAGATTTTATATCTAGCTTGTAGCCTTTTTCATAAGACTAATAAGCATGGGTTGTGCAGAGACAATGGGAAACTAGGTGGTAGTCTTTGCATGAATGTTAGATGTTTTTTTATAACATATTTTTCATAGGTTTGGACAATCCCAAGGAACCCCTCAATGATCATCATTGTTCCTTGTAGGTTTGCACTTAATTGACACACCATAAAAGGGAAATTTTCTACCTTTTTATTGCTAGTTTCAATTATTTGGTAATCCTAGCCATTGGCTGATATAGACAAACATTAAGATCTACTTAAAGCTATCCCATGTGCTTGCAAAAGGTTTGAGAATAGTGGCATAAGCCACTATCTCCCTGCCCCCCTAACTTGTTCTTCGTTTCTTAGTTATCTCACTTTTAGATTTGGTGCTCTAAAATAAATTTAATTTTGCACTTCAAGTAGTATCTACGTCATATATCTCATCTCATGATTTTCTTAACAAAATTATTATTTTATTGTTACATTGTATGTCATGATTTGAGCGCTAATTGGTCTTCCACACTATCTTTCTTTTTTTATCTGCATTTCTATAAATTAATAGATTATATTTATTTTTTGATAGGTCTTTCAATTGCATTTATTAACTCCCTGAGTTTTATAATTAGTAATCATCCTTAGATTCTTTTATTAGGGACCACCCCCCTTGACTTTGTTTTGGATTTGGTCTAAACATATCAGTTGAGTGCAAGGTGAAAGATTACCCAACTCGAGGCTTTCCCCCAAGGCTGCACTTAGTGAGTTCAATGCTTTTTCTCACCTGGAGGTGTGGATTAGATGGCAACATATTTTTAGCATCGTTGATGGGGATACAAATCTTTTATCATCCTATATTATAACCTTTGTTTCTTTTTGTTTTGTTTACTTTGCTTGATGATTATAATTTTTTTGTTATTGTTTTTCATTTGCTGACTCCATTGATAATTAATTTTAAAAAGTATTATGCAAGAAAAACTCCAAGGGTTTGTTGAATTTTATTCCTTGACCTAAAATGGTTTACAAAAGAAGATTGAACATATCAACTTCTCGTAGAACCCTTGATAATCTCATATTCGATTCCAATTATGATATTCATCATTTACTTGCAAGTAGTTCAATAAATCAAGTAGAAATGGATCGGATTTGCACAAACCTATTGACTTTAATGTTATCATTGGTTACTATCAGGGTATTCTCAAAACAATCCATAGATAAATTGTTATTTTTTAAGGAAGTCATAGATAAATCTCACGTGAAAGCTTTTGTGTCTCGCATGAACAAATATGATGGTAGGAATGATGATGTTCATATGAAGTTGTCTATGTTGTCCTTAGAATAAGATTCTCTAGATTAGTTCATAGAATCAAATGATAGTCATGTTAAAATTTAAAAAAGATTATTAATGATTTCATAGAAAGATGGGGTAATAGAATGGAAAGTTGCCACTTGTGAGTTGCCTTAAGCATTATCAAGAAAAATGAGAATGAGACTATGGAATAATTCAATAAGAAGTTTAATGAGCTAGCACAAAGGCTTCTAAATACCACTAGCCCTATTGAGGAAAGCATTATCATCCATTACAATGAGGTATTTAACAATGATATTTTCTATCAACTCAAGGATACAGACCCCGAAGACCCTAGGACAACCTAGAACGAAGCCATAAAGATAGAGAAGAACACACAAGCTTTAGGTAGGTCTAACTTGCCAAGGCTCATAATGGATAATTGTTCTAAATTGGGGCCTTAAGAAAAAGTGGTAGTAATTGATATCAATGATTCGTCTCATGACTATATTAAAGCTATGACAAACACAATTAAGACTATGGAAGCCAATCATGCCCAATGACATAGTGCCATACAAAACAAAATGATCCAAATGGAAAGATATCAACACAACCGATTTCAGCCTAAGGGGAATGAGAGATGACAAAGGAATTGACGGCCTTATCAAGACCAAACACCTCTTAACCAATTAGATCCCACAAATTTGGTTCAGCACGAGGCTCCTTGTTTTTTTAGGTTGTACCAAGAGTTTCACAAAGAGTTTAGTTGTGCTTATTATAGACAGTTGAAAGATGAAGAGTCCTCATATTTCAACCAAAAAAACTTTGAAGGGTATTCATACTACTTCAAGGCAGTTGGTAAGACATATCCCCTTTCTAGAGATTAGATAGTTCATATTAAGGAAAATAGCATGGGTGTAGATAATGTAACTAAGATTTATGGTGAGAAACCCGCACAAGAATACATTTTATAAATGATGAAGTATAAAGGAATTACCTTTTATATGAAAGGAAATGATAACTCAAGTGTTGGAAATCTTATTAGAATAATCCAAGCCCCAAAGCAAGCATGCCTTCAACTACATATTTAAACATATGATTAGGGGTATGGATGTCAAATGCCAAGGTACTTGTGCCACTGACATAATTAATTAAGGTCCCCTCACAAATGAAAAATTTACTTAGAGTTATTGAAGATCCCAAGGATAAAGGTGTTGAAAAACACAAGGAAACAAGTGAATATGTCATAGTCATTCTCCAAGACATGGACAAAGAAAAGTGTAATGGAATCCATTCACCCTTCTTCATCTCTTTTCTAATAAACAATTTGCCTCTTCACAACTGTATGTTAGACTCATGAGCCTCTAGAAATGTCATGACCCTAAAGGTCATCAATCAATCCGGGTTAAATATTTCTAGGAACTATAGAAGTGTTTTTTCTTGGATTATAGGGAAATAAAGGTCTGTAGCCTAATTAAGGGTCTTCAAGTCTGGTTGGTAGTCTATCTAGGCATATCAGTGTTTATAGATGTAGTGGTTATTGACGTCCTGGATGCTTGAGGGATCCTTTTATCAAGAAAGTGGTCAACATGTTTGGGAGGTAGCCTAAAAAATGGATTTATCATATGCCACTATCCCTACTTATGAGAACACATTTGTCACCCTCCATCGATATTAGGAGATCCTAAGAACCCTATGAATGAACCATGAAATGAAGTATTATGTAGAAGATCCTCAAGAAACTATGGATGAACCATTACATGGAGTTGATGATATGGTAGTTATGTAATTTTATCTATGTCTCTAGCACCAATTAAGGAAAAAACTAAGGAAGAAAGAGTTAGCGAGATTTGAAATATGAAATTTAATGGTGCCCATTCAAAATCGTGAAGAGGGGAGTGTTTTCTTAATTCCTCGGCTTACGATAATTTCAACTTTGCTTTCAAGTTAGAGTTTGAAGCAACAAAAATGTGGTCTTGTCTGTCATGTTACTTCTTGGGATAGAAGCTTCCAAAGACATGGAGAATATTCAAGTACTAAAAATTTGGGTTGAATTTTGCATCTATGTCAAAAAAATTAGTTATGTCAACTGATGAAAATATCACCAGTATAAAAATAGAGCTAGGAATGCACAATTTTGTTAGTCGGCAAAGTGATTTTCTAGTATTGGGAATGGCCAGTTGTAAATTCACGTTGGTCAATTATCTATGGAAAAATATCAAGTGTAGTGATCCTGAAGCCATCTATTTGGAAATTAAAATTTTGAAAATTTTCATGTGGACCCTTCTAGTTGCCATGTGGACAATGTGATGTGAAGGTTCCAGGTGGGTTTCAGATGATTTGGAGCTACCACATGGGTGAGGGATTGTGATATGGACCAGCCACATCAATCGAGCACTAGAATCCAGTCCAAAGGTTTATAGGGGCTTAGCACCTGAGCACCAACCTAATGAACCATGTGACCAAGAGGTGGGAACTAAAGGATAAGGAAAAAGAGGGGTAAACAAAAAAATCATTGATGGGCATGATTGGTCAGAGGCGCCTACGATCAACAACTCTAGCTCATAATGTGCCCATTATGCAAAAACCACAGTTACAGGTGGTCGCAAGTTCTAATTGGTAACAGTTGAGGCTGGAGATTTCCCAAAACCAATTTCCTCATGAGGCATTACCACTTTGCAAAGCAGAATAAAGTTAGTGTATTTCCTCTCAAGAGAAGGTGGTATGGAGACCTTATGGATGATCGTGGGTGACCTGGACACATTATAGGATGACACATAGGGAATCCCATATGACACATAAATAGACACATAAATGGACAGTCCATGGGCCCTGGTAACTAAGACCATAGGTCACCCATTACATCAAGTAATGTAAAGTAACTACTCAAAAACAAAGTGTTGGGGAAAAATCACATGGGAAACCCCCCCCCCCCCCTCTAATTAAGCAGATAGAATCAGGATCAATCTGGTTCTTATGTGCACAGGTATATTAGGGCTTGGCATGTGGACCTCTCCATCATTATGTCTAGAGGAATATTCCTCTTTGGAAGAAGAATGATATGCTCAACTAAATCATAAATATAGACAGCTGTCAAATGAAGATTGGACCCATGTAGAGCAACTGAAGTCAACTGATAAGTGAGAAAAGGTTCTTGAGGATTCAGAACACGTGAGGAACACTCAAGAAACTAATATGTTGCAGCAATGAGCAATAAACCATGAGTGGTAAGAACAGCCCCAAGTGTTAGGAGCAAGTGTCCAGGCGGATGCAGAAAATCTTTCTCTTTACTAGTTCTATGAGGAGATGAGCATGTGATCAATGGTAGAGAAGCACTGGGACTGTTGAGAGCGAATGCTTGAGCTCCATAGTTTGATATAGCTTTTGAAATAGCTAATGAATCACATAATAAAATATCAACAACCTCATATGAGAAAACTAACACCAAATCCCCATCAACAGTTTTGAAGAGAAAGTGCGGTACTTGATTTTTCACACCAGAATTGGTGAGAGTAGCTACAAGCATGACTGAAAGCTATTGGATTTTAAAATATGAACCAAATAATATCATATCAGAAATTAAATCAGATCTAAATAGGTTCAAAACAGATCCAAAACTGTGAAATGGAATAAAAATCCCTAGCAGCAGTTTTGTAGGAGACTTGCGGTACTTGTTTCTTCACATCGTTGATGAGAACAGCTACAAGCGGTACTGAAAGATTATGAATTTGATATATTAAAAGAATAAATATCAAATCATATCTAAATAAGATCATATCAGATCCAATAAGGTTAATATCAGATTCAAATAAATGATTAACCGAGACGGTGGATGCACAACTTTCTTCTTCTTCAAAATTCTGAATTTTGGTGCATGCAATCCTGCAGGAATTTGCTGGAAAATCTAGATCATGGGGAGTGAATGGATCACTCTGGTAATCTGATATTTCTTACAAAATATCCAAGGTATCACATATTTTCACACCAGCAACAACATTAGAGGGAGAAAAATCAAATTTCTCTTCACTTTCAGAAGCAATTACTGGTAAATTTTGCACATAATTCAAAGGAAAATCACCGGTGAATGTTTGCATGGAAGTGCAGCAGAATTTTTCTTCAATATCAAAGATTCAAATGTCTTCTTCTGTTTCAGCAATATGAGAAGATGAGATATCAGAGATCTCATGAACTTCCGGAGCATCAGGAGAAGGAGTCACTGCATGGAGACTGTCTTCAATTCGAATTGACTGTGTAGAAGCTTCTGCTTCTTCTTCATCTTGAACAAATTCATCAGAGAGAGTGGAGGCTGAGATTTTTGGATCAAGAGTGCTTATGGTGATGGATATTCTCTCCAAAATTCTATTATGATCCTCATCAATCACTCCAAAGGTTCTGTACAATCTTGTCCAGAATTCCTTCGGGTCTTCAATAAATTCCTTCGGGTCTTCAATAGATCTAATGAGGTAGCGCAAGCTACGAGAAAGACCCATTGCTATTGTTCTAGAAGGTCCATCACTATTATTTAGCCAGTCTATCTTACTAAAACATTCTTTATCAAGTCCAATAGACACCCAACAGAGACCTTGTCTCATCAGAGATGAAATCATCTTCTTCTTCCATTCTGAATAGTTTGAGGATAGGGTGAGAAGAGGAACTGATGAATCCATTTCGAAGTTGCACCTGCAAAACAAAAAATAGGGCACCATAAGGTCGGACAACCTAAACTTTTGGAATTTTCTTCACACCCAGCTTAGTTAATCAAGCAAGCTTGATCAACAATTCCTTTACTTGGGGTATTAAGTGGTAAATTCTCTGCTTCTGGTGCAGTGCTGGAAGGAGCAATTTTGCTCAAAAAATGATCCAGTAGAAGATCTGAGGAGGAGAAGTGCCTTGTCCGCCGAGGCTCTAATACCATATTAAATTGAGCACATAGATCTATGGACAAACACACAACTCACATGATAGATCACACAATTTACTCAGTTATTGAAGAATGAAACAATGCAAAAATGGCTTGCAGCTGTGAATGCTTTTCATTAATCAAAGAGTAATTAGATAATAATTACAATGAAGTACAATGGCTTAAATAGCCACATACAATTCGAATCCACATGAGGAAATTCAAATTGATTAGACTCTACTTGACTGTAGGTAACTAAGACCTTGTCTAAATCACTGTCGGAGGACTCAATAGTTAACTGACCTTGTCTAAACCATAACTGGAGTTCATCGGAGTTCTAAAACACAACTCAAGTGTTACATTCAGTGTTGACTGAGGCTAACTGACTGTGGTAGGTGAGAAATGCACCCCTCCTTAGTGCATCCATGCAAACCTAGTGCTAACTGAATGTAGAGGACTAGAATTGAATGTAATTGACTCCTAACTTAGCTTAACCAGTCATCAACTAAAATAAACTGACCTTGGTTGGTTTCGACAATCCTAGTGGCTCCTAAATTGTAGGGATTGGTCTAGGAGGCTCCTAAACTGATGCAATCAGTGGCAGTGAGCCTCAATTAGTGTTCCCCATACTTTAGTAACTGAAACATGTGCCCCAATTAGGCCAAGTCGACCCAATGGTGTTAATGACTATAAATAGACTAGATGGACTCTCGATTTAGACATGACTCTCGATTTAGACATATGACCAAATTGGACAAGGGAGGATTAATAATCCTAACAGAAAGAAGGCCGAAATCCATTATTTGGGCACATGTAGGTTCAATTTTTGAAAACTTGGAGAAGGCAAAAGTGACCCAAGAACTTGTAACTAATTTTTGTTTTATTTCAATATTTTTATACTCATCGAGATGAACAAATTTTCTTAGAGGTGGTTTTCTAGAAATATTAATTCGTGAGATAGTAGTTTTCAGCCATGAAAATTCTATGTCTGGAAGAATTGCTAAAATTGAAATTTTTTTTTGAAGGGTATTCATATTTCAACAATTTTTTTTTGAAGGGTATTCATACTACTTCAAGGCAGTTGGTAAGACATATCCCCTTTCTAGAGAATAAATGGTTCATATTAAGGCAAAGAGTATGGGTGTAGACAATGTAACTAAGATTTATGGTGAGAAACCCACACAAGAATAAAATTTATAAATGATGAAGTATAAAGGAATTACCTTTTAGATGAATTGAAATGATAACTCAAGTGTTAGAAAATCTTATTAGAATAATCCAAGCCCCAAAGCAAGCATGCCTTCAACTAAATATTTAAACACAGGATTAGGGGAATGGATGTCAAATGCCAAGGTACTTGTGCCACTGACATAATTGATTAAAATCCCCTCACAAATGAAAAAATTACTTAGAGTTATTGAAGATCTTGTTAGATTTTCATCAATTATGACAGTATGATCTTAGGATCTTATCTGAGAGAATAACATGCACAACAATCAATCATAAGAGACAATAGACACAAAGATTTTCCTTAGGGGAACCATAAAGGAGAAAACCCCGCAACTTCCTCAGAGATAGAATAAATACCAATGGCAGCAGTAAAACCCAAAGACAGTAAGATTATCTCCGACAGCTATTCTCTCTCTTATCCCAGCTCCTTCTCTCTCACTCATGCGCTACAACTGAGTGTGAGTGAATGTGTGATAAATAGAGAGGCTCACTCTCTATTCATACTAATTCCTGACTTAACAATAACTCACTAGGGCCGACTTCTCTAGGAGAGTCTAATAACCCTAGGGACCCACAACTGCGGGGACTTTAACCCTTGATTAATAAGGAGGGTTACCCTCTATGACTTTACATGACTTGTTTACATTATTGAATCTCCCGATAGGAACATCGGGGTATGACATGACTCAATTACATTACAGATAATTCCTGATAGAAACATCAGGGTACAATACATAAGATATACAAGTGAATACATTCTGAAGTTATAAATACACCAACACTCCCTCTTAACTAGGAAGGTATTCTCTTGACACAATTCATCATCACAAGTCTTCTTCTCTGGATCAACATCAAGTCTAGATCATCAGATCATCATCACTGGATCAACATCAAGTCTGGATCATCAGATCATCATCAAAGTTGGATCATCACTGGATCGTCATCAAAGCTGGGTCATCACTAGATCGTCATCAAAGCTGGATCATCATTGGATCATCATCATCATTACTACTTCCGCCACCTCGATCAATTGGTGCTATCTCTCAATTCTTCTCGTCATAGGAAGTTCTATAGAGCCAGCCCTTTTTTCATGCTAGTTGTAGTCCTAGCCTCCATATAGGTATTCATCTTCTTCAACACTTATATCTGACCCAGTCAGAAAGGTCCACCCAACACTTATATTTGACCATGGGAGGGCTCGACCTGCCCCCATGTCAGAATGGCCCAACCCTTACATCTGACCATGGGAGGGCCCAACCTGCCCCCATGTCAGAATGGCCCATCCCTTACATCTGACCATGGGAGGGCCCAACCTACCCCCATGTCAGAATGGCCCAACCCTTACATCTGACCATGGGAGGGCCCAGCCTAACCCCATGTCAGAATGGCCCAACCCTTACATCTGACCATGGGAGGGCCCAGCCTAACCCCATGTCAGAATGGCTTTGCTCTTACTTTTGATCATGGGAGGGCCCAACCTAACCCATGTCAGAATGACTCTGCCCTTACATCTGACCATGGGAGGGCCCAACCTGCCCCCATGTCAGAATGGCTTTGCCCTTACATCTGACCATGGGAGGGCCCAACCTTCCCCCATGTCAGAATGGATCTGCCCTTACATATGACCATGGGAGGGCCCAACCTGCCCCCATGTGAGAATGGCTCTGCCCTTACATATGACCATGGGAGGGCCCAGCCTGCCCCCATGTCAAAATGGCTCTGCGCTTACATCTGACCATGGGAGGGCCCGCATACCACCATGTTAGAATGGCTCTGCACTTATATCTGACCACGGGAGGCCCTGCCTACCACCATGTTAGAATGGCTCAGCCCTTACATCTGATCATGGGAGGCCCCACCTACCACCATGTCAGAATGGCTCACGGACTCATCACTTCCTCTTGGAAGGAACCTTGATCTAGAGAACACTAAGCTTCTCCCCAAAGTACTCAAACTTCACTATGGCTAATGGCTTGGTCAACACATCAGTTATTTGCTCGTCTGTCACAACATATTGGAGCTTCACTGCTCCTCTCTGCACCATATCCCTGATATAGTGGTATTTGATCTTGATATGCTTTGACTTGTCATGGAACACCGGGTTCTCCGACAACTTCACATAACTCTGGTTGTTGCAATATATACAAGTAGCATCCAACTGGAGATCAAACAAATCAAATAGTAGCTTCCTCAGCCACACTGCTTCACAACTAGCTGAACAAGCTGCGACATACTCTACTTCGGTTGTACTTAGTGCCACACAGGATTGTTCCTTGCTAAACCAAGAGATCACACCTGATCCCATACTGAAGAAGCACCCCGAAGTGCTCTTCCTATCAATGGAACTACCTGCCCAATCATAATCCACATAACCCTCCAGGTTAATATTATGATCCGCCTCATACTTGAGCCCATAATCAACTGTACCCTTTAGGTACCTCAGAATATGCTTTGCAGCAATCAGGTGAACATGTCAGGGATCTGTCAGGAACTGGCTCAATGTGTTCACAACAAAGCGAATATCTGGTCTCGTGTTCATTAGGTACATCAAGGACCCAATCATCTGATGATACATCGTAGCATCAACCGATTCTGATGAAGCATCACTCAATAGCTTCAGGTTGGATGCCATAGGTGTGGTCATGGCCTTGTAGTCCATCATCTCGAACCTCTTCAGGATCTCTACTGCATACTTCCCTTGTCCCAGGGAGATTCCATCTGCATTCTGCCACACCTCGATGCCTATAAAGTAACGCATCATACCCCAAGTCCTTCATCTCGAATTCGGCAGCAAGCTTCCTCTTTGTATCAATAATCAACCCATCCTCACCTGTTACAAACAGATCATCTACATATAGTAGGAGTATCACTGGGTTCCCTTCTTCAATCTTGTAGTAAAGGTTGGAATCTGCTTTACTCTTGGTAAATCCCAAACTGGATAGAAAGCTGGATAGAAAGCTGGATAGAAAGCTGGATAGAAAGCTGTCAATTATGTCGTACCATGTCCTAGGTGCCTATTTCAAACCGTACAGGGCTTTCTTCAATTTACACACATAAGTCTCCCTGTCACGTGTCTCAAAACTGAGTGGCTGCTCCACATACACTTTCTCTTCCACTACACCATTCAAGAAGGCAGTCTTGACATCCATCTAGTGTATCTTCCATTTCATTACTGCAGCCAGAGCAAGTATTGATCTGATGGAAGTGTACCTGGCTACAGGTGCAAACGTCTCTTCATAATCTATTCCTTCTTTCTGGGAGAAGCCACGAGCCACAAATATTACTTTATATTTCTCTATGCTGCCATCTGCAATATGCTTGATCTTATAGATCCATTTGGAAGTCACCGTACAGACTTCCCTCTGGTCTAGGGACAACATCCTAGACATCATTCTTCATGATCGACTGGTACTCCTCGATCATAGCATCTTTCAATTCTTTCTTCTCTGCCGCTTCTTCATAGTTGGAAGGTTCTTTATCAATGATGTCACATAATATTGCTACATAACTAGAGCAGGACCTAGTTCTTTTCCTTTCCCTATGCATTTCTTTTGGAGCCCCATATCTTTCTACACCTTGGTTAGCCTCTCGTACCCATGCAGGTTTCCTCTTGTGAGGATTCTTCTCTTGGGGTGGATCTACAGGTTCTTGTGGTTCTTCTATTTCTCGATCTTCTTCTTGAGTTGCATCATTCATGGTTGTGTCTCGAATCCTGGGTACTTATGTTTCTTCGGAGTCTTCAATTGGTCTCTTTCTAGATTTGTTGTAAGCTGAGTCTTCGTCGAATGTTACGTCTCTGCTGATGTCGATCTTCTTGGATCCTGGAAAGTATATCCTGTAACCTTTTGAGCTTTCACTATATCCCACAAATATCCCCTTCTTTCCAGAATGATCTAACTTTGTCCTCTTTTCTTTCAGAATGTGTCTGTACATTGGACAACCAAATATTCTGAGATGATTGACTTCTAGTTTCTTGCCGGAGAAGACTTCTTTAGGTGTTTTATTCTCGAGTACTCTATGTGGAGTACGGTTCTATACATACACAACTATTCTAGCAGCTTTTGCCCATAGATGCATGGGAAGATCTTGATCATGAAGCATTTCCCTTGCAACTTCCATGATTGTTCTATTCTTCCTTTCTGCAACCCCATTCTGTTGTGGATTATATGGAGTGGTCAAATCCCTCTTAATCCTCAAATATCTGCATAATTCTTTGAATTCATTTGATGTGAATTCTCCGCCATTGTCTGATTGAAAGGTTTTGATCTTCTTTTTTGTGTGGTTCTTGATCAAGGCTTTGTATTCCTTGAACTTGGTGAATACTTCATCTTTGTTCTTTAAGAAGTATATCCATGTCTTCCTAGAAAAATCATCAATGAAAGAAACATAGTATACATACCCGCTTAATGAACTGGATGACATTGGTCCGTATACATCGGAGTGAATGATTTCCAAGATTCATTTTGCCTTGCTTTCGCTACTTGGAAATGTCTTCTATGTGTTCTTTCCTTTCGCACATCCTTTGCAAACATCGTCATGTTTTGTCTGTATTTCTGGAAGACCTTCAACAAATTTGCTTGCAAGTGGTAGTGCCCTACAGTGCACATGTGCAAGCCTTATGTGCCAAAGTTCATTTGGCTCTATTGAGTCATGTACCAAGGCTTGTTTTGGTTGGCCCTTTAGCTTGTATAATCCTCCCTCTTGCTCTCCAATCACAACTACATCATCTATGGTTTTTCCCTTTGACCACATAAGAACTTAACCATCTACAAATGCAACCCTCATGCCTTTTGCATCCAATGCAGAGATGGAGAGGAGGTTCTTCTTTAGTCCTGGTACAAACAAGACATCCTTCATCTTCATAGACTTTCCAGAGTCTAGCTTGTAGGAGGATTCACCACTACCTTTTATTGGATATTGGTAGTCATCCCCAAGTTTCACCTTGTGTGGTGACTCATGTTCTGATAGTTTCACAAATGATTCTTTGAATCTGGTCATATGTCATTGCTTCCATGTGTGATAGTTCTCGCGAGGGCATAAATCAGAACATACTCTTCATCACTTGAAGAATCTTCATTTTCTTGTCTGACTCTCTTCTTGGAAGGTTCATCATCCTCCACAGCATGAGCATGATGTCTTCTCTTGTAGTTCTTCTTCTTGTGGGAGTTTCTTTTGTTTCTAGGACAATTTCTGGCAGAGTGTCCTATCTCATCACAAGTAAAAAATATGAGTTGAGTTTTTCTGAAGTGAGGTTGCTTACCTTTAGAATGATGATAGTCCCTTCTGTTTTTCTTGGAGTGTACTGTGAGAGCTTGATATTCACTTCCCATCTTTTATTCTCGGGCTACTATTCGAGCTTCTTCTTATGAGCATTCCTCTCATAGTCTACTAAAGGTGACTAGCTTTCTTCTAGCACAGATCCCTTAAATGAAAGAGTCCCGTGACCTAGGGAGACCATTCAAGGAAGTCATCACAATTTTTGCATTCTCTACTTCTTCATCCATTGCTTCAAGTTGTTCTTTGATTTGAGAGACCCTTGTAAAGTATGACTGTATGGTCTCCACATTCTGGATCTTCACACTGTTCAACTGGTTCCTCAAAGTCATCTTTCGGTTTATGTTCTTTCCTTCAAATAGCTTGGTCAGGGAATCAAACATTGCCTTAGGTGTCTTTAAGGAGGACACCTGTGGTATGAGGTGATCCTTGATTGCATCAACAATAATCCTCTTAGCCATGACCAATTTATTTTTGTGTAAGGCCTTAGCCTCATTTCCCTATAGAACTGGAACCTCTTCACTGATGTAAGAGTCCAACTCATTTTCTTCCAGTACCAGGGAGATCTTATACTTCTAGGCTCGAAAGTTATCAGCTCCCTCAAGCTTGGTGTGGTGAGACATCTTAACTGAGAACCTCAAATGGAAATACAAAAGATTTAGATCTTACCAAATTGAGAAGCTGAAAACTGGATCTGGAGCTAATCTTCTGCAATGTTGGTTTTCTAGTTCCAAGGCAAATTAGGGTTTGAATTTCTCGGAGTTCTACCCAACCAAAAACCTTGATTTTTGTCTCTAACTTCGATTTTGAGGAGGAGAGCAATCCTAGCCTAGGCTTACTCAAAAAATCCTCTTAAGTGAAAAGCCCTAATTTCTTGATGTAGTGGTAGGTCAAAAACTGAAAATGCTTACAATTAGATTTTGCTTCGACATAAAGATGCGCCCTTTAATGGAGGTTCAGTCCAGCCTCCTTTTGCTGATGGATTGTGGAGAGACACCCAAAAAGTAGGAAGCCCTAGCTTCCGCAGCTGCAGAGTGTCTTCTTCTCAGGTTAGCTCTGATACCATGTTAGATTTTTATCAATTATGACAGTATGATCTTAGGATATTATCTGAGAGAATAACATGGACAACAATCAATCATAAGAGACAATAGACACAAAGATTTTCCTCGAGGAAAACATAAAGGAGAAAACCCTGCAACTTCCTCAGAGATAGAATAAGCACCAATGGCAGCAGTAAAACCCAAAGACAGTAAGATGATCTCCGACAGCTATTCTCTCTCTTATCCCAGCTCCTTCTCTCTCACTCATGCGCTACAACCGAGTGTGAGTGAATGTGTGATAAATAGAGAGGCTCACTCTCTATTTATACTAATTCCCAACTTGACAATAACTCACTAGGGCTGACTTCTCTAGGAGAGTCTAATAACCCTAGGGCCCCACAACTGCGGGGACTTTGACCCTTGATCAATAAGGAGGGTTACCCTCTATGACTTTACATGACTTGTTTACATTATTGAATCTCTTGATAGGAACATCGGGGTATGACATGACTCAATTACATTACAGATACTTCCCAATAGAAACATCACAGTACAATACATAAGATATACAAGTGAATACATTCTGAAGTTACAAATACATCAACAGATCCCAAGGATAAAGGAATTTTAAAACACAAGGAAACAAGTGAATATGTCATAGTCATTCTCCAAGACATAGACAAAGAAAAGTGTAATGGAAGCCATTCACCCTTCTTCATCTCTTTTCTAATAAAAAATTTGCTTCTTCACAATTGTATGTTAGACACATGAGCCTCTAGAAATGTCATGTTCGTAAAGGTCATCAATCAGCTCGGGTTAAATATTTCTAGGCACTATAGAAGTGTTTTTTCTATGTATTATAGGGAAAAAAGGTTTGTGTCCTAATTAAGGGTCTTCAAGTCTGGTTGGTAGTCTATCCAGGCATATCAGTGTTTATGGGCATAGTGGTTATTGACGTTCTGGATGCTTGGGGGATCCTTTTATCAAGAAAGTGGTCAACATGTTTGGGAGGTAGCCTAAAAAATGGATTTATCATATGCTACTATCCCTACTTATGAGAACACATTTTTCACCCTCCATTGGTATTAGGAGATCCTAGAGACCCTATGAATGAACCATTACATGAAGTATTATGTAGAAGATCCTCAAGAAACTATGGATGAACCATTACATGGAGTTGATGATATGGGAAGTTATGTAGTTTGATCTATGTATCTAGCACCAATCAAAGAAAAAAATAAGGAAGAAACAGTTATTGAGATTTGAAATATGAACTTTAATGGTGCCCATTCAAAATCAAGAACATGGGAGTGTTGTCTTAACTTCCTAGGCATACGATAATTTCAACTTTGCTTTCAAGTTAGAGTTCGAAGCAACAAAAAATGTGGTCGTGTTTGCCACTTTACTTCTTGGGGTAGAAGTTTCCAAAGACATGATCTTAACACAAAAAAATGTGCACATAGATCTCTATGGTCAAGACCATAATTATACATCATAAACCCATCATTATTCCCTCCATTTTGACCTTCACAATTAAATTCCCTCTAAATTTGTCCAAATAATCATTAATCCTTCCCCCATAAATACATGGAAGATGTGCATTGATTGGAACAAAACCCCTTTCTCTCAAAAAAGGACCAAAAAACCCTAAAATGAGAATGGGTAAAAAAACTATGGACCAATACCATGGGCAACAAAATCTTGAATCGTCCTATAAATACATTATGAAGGTCCTTTTACTTACTTTGAGTCCAAAAAAACATTTTTTGGTCACACTTTCCACATTTTAGCCACATATTTCCACATCACATTGTATGTTGAGTTTACTCCATACAATCCTTGATTCCATTCCCATTGACAACCCTAGTTGGAGAAAACCGGAGAACCAGATTGTGGAAGCCATTGGATCAACTCCTCAAACGGTTGTAGTGTCCCATTTATAAAGGTATGAGTACTTGCACTTGTTTTGTTAATTAAAAGAAAATCTAAAAAATATTCTGTTTATTATTTGTTTGTAAGTCAAGGTTGAATGCTTTCCCTTGCACCATGAACTCTACCTCTAGATCCCTTTGATCTAAGGTTGGTGCTTTTGCACGTAGCCAAAGAGAAATCTCCACTACAGTTTTGGTGACTCCACTGGCTCGATCCTTTTGGATATTTAGTTTTAGAGGTTTATTATTTCTATTTGTTGGTTTGTTTGGATTAGGTACCCTTATCCATCATAGATCTGACCACCTTTTGGCAGATCCAAACCAATCTGTTTACAGGGCCTGCCTCCTTTCGGTTGAGTCGCACATTTTTGGTTGAAAGGCACGACCCAAGTCGCACCTTTTTTCCCAATAGGCATGACCTAGATCCCAAATTTTGCCCAGTTAAGTGAGACCTAGATCTATATTCCATATCTCTCTTTTCCAGCCTTCTAGGGTGACCCAAGTCACTTCGGTGACCTTGTTTTGTGCGAATTGTCGCATGAAAACCCCCGTTAAGTGCAACCTGTGTTTTTTCGGCTATTTTTCTATCTCGGTAGCGAGTGTTTCTCATTCATGTATGAACCTGACCACATATGTTCTACTAACAGGTGATACCTATCGATTTTCCAATTGTTTAAGGTGTTTTAGATCCATTCCAGACCCCTTGTTTGTGTTCTGCCCCTTTACTGACTGTATTTTTCTAGATCTAGTTGCCTACAACCCCTTGACATTTTTTGAAGTGCCCATTTGCTTGTATTTGAGCTCCCATTTGCTTTTATTTAATCTTATCTTGGTTGAGATTGGTAGTTGAGACCCCCCATGTGTTTCCTACACCCTATAGAGTTACTGGTATGCTTATTTACGTGCATATTTTATTTCATCTAGAAAGATTAGTTTTCAATTGTTGAAAATCATTTACTTTTAGTACATATTAGTCTTTGGCAGAGACACGCGGGTTTTAGAGAATACACTCCATTTGTGCACAAATCTCACACCTTAATCTAAACGCTTGGTCCATGACCCAAAGTTGATCCTAAAATAAACCTTAACTCAACCAACATTGTAACCTCACTTCAGAACAAAAACAATATTATAATTATGTCAGGGTACTGTGGATAGGCATCCAAATAACCCCCCTTTGTCATTTACATCCGATACATAGTTGTTGTCTTCTAGGGAAACACAATCATCTAGTATTTCTTCACACGGTCACCACTAGTTTATCAGGGGGCCTCCCGTTCTGCAGGGGTAATCCACATCGAAGGGATTTTGGAAGTCTGGGGGGAACACTGCACTCCACTGTGTACAGAAGGATATCTCTTCATAGACCTCCTTGCGCATGATGGCATCCATATCGGGTTCCGAGGACCAAAGGGCTAAAGTGCCAGGAAACCATCCCGAACGTGTCATGAACAAGGTAGCCTAGTTTCCAATCTCTTAGGTCTCTTTTAGCCGAGGTCCCTCTTGGTAGTGGGGTTTTCTTAGCCTTTTGTTCTTCCATTTCATATTGTTTGACTATGAATTTCATCACCCAGTAGAGGATATGATTTGTGAGGGGCTTCGATCATGTAGCTAGGAGCTTGATTGCACTTATGCCCCATATGTTAGTTGTAATATCCCCGGTTTTGACCCCGATTGCATTAAAAGATATATGATGTGTATATTATAATTAATCGTGGTGTGGAGCTAAAGGCGAAAGCCCCACCATCAATTTGGTTGTGTTATGTTTCGGCAATGGTATATCATGATATCCGACACATAATAGTTTTGGCATCATGTAAATATGCACATTAATTAAAATGAACCTACAACTAGCTACGACGGTGCAACGTTAATGAAAAGGGCATGATTTCCTAAGGTTAAGGGGGGGGATTGTCTAACTCATGGGAACCATTGGGAGATTGCCATGTGTCGACCACCCATTTAAAACTCCTGTTGTTAGTTGGGAGCAGTTATGGCTGGGAAGTGGTGGGTGGCAGGACTGCTAGTCTTTGCCCCACGAACACTCCACCAATAGGATCACTCTTCTCACGCAGAGGGCAGGGGGATGACCACCATTCTCTCCACTCTTCCACTTGCGGTTTCATCTTGTTCATCTCACGTAGGCAGTCGAATGGTCTGCTCTCAACCTTTGGCTGATTGTGGTCTATGCAAGTTTTTCCCTTGAGGCAGGGAGTACTGTTTTACCTCACGCGTAGGTCGGGGGTGTGTTCTCCTGCGGAGAGCTTGAAGAGCGGCTTGAGAGGCAGGATTTCGGCTGTGTAAGTTTTCCCCTGCTGATTTGTGGTCTGCATATGTGTTTTCCCCTGTTAATGCTGGGAGTTTGGCTTCTCTCCCATTTACAGACTATGTAATGCTGTCGTGGTTTCATTGTGAGATTGGGGCTATTGTTCTTCCCCTGGTTTGGGTTGTTGTGTGTGTGCAATTACCTTTTGGGTTGCTGCTGATTTGTTTTGGCCACGCTAGGGCCAAGAACAACTCTGAGTCGCCTTGCTTGGCTTGAGCTGCATTCACCATTTTGGGTTGTAACCCTGTTTCCTTTGGTTTTCTTCACAGAGCTGTGAACTGATTGTTTTGCTGTGGGTATGCAGTGGTTGGTCTTCGGACTATGTGGAGTGGGATTGAAGGATAGGTATGCTTGAGAAACTTGGGTTTGGGAGCCACAGAGAGAGAGTTAGATGGCTGGCTTTCTTCTCCACAACCCCGGAAGAGCACTGGAAAGGGAAGTCAAGACCCAAGGGACTGTGAAGTAGAGAAGGGACTGATTCCTGGTGTTAGGTGTGTGTGGGTGTCTTAGAAGTTAGGCTAGATCTGGTGTAGGCATCCTTAGCTTTTCCATGAGCGTACCAGTTTAGTATTCATCATTTCCTAGCTCCTTGACGGCGTAATAAACCCAACTGTGTTGACTTGGTTGTATTGTGTATCCTTGGTTATGTGTAAGCCTGCTTAGTCCCTTATTCCTTGGGGAATCATGCCCAGATCAGGGGTGGTAGTGTTGCTGAGAGATTGATGAGCATGCTGGCCTATGGTTGGGTGGAACGTTGTAGCGACGTAGCTGGTTGCGGGATGAGTTCTTACAAGATGAGTATTCTTGTCCATTTTGCTTCTGCAATTACATTTATTGTTTCATGAATCATGATGAACATGTTGATGCTTGAATGTATATGTTTGCTTCCGCTGTATGTTGAGTAACTATGCATCCTTGTATGTTTTATGTTTCAAGCATTGTATTTCAGCATTATATGTATGTTCATGTTCATGGGGCTAGTTGCCCGGAGGCTTTTGATGGTTCGGTAGCGTCTTCTTCACCAGTAAGATGATCATGGATGTTACAGTGTGGTATCAGAGCAAAGGTTGCAGCATGGGCCTCTATGGGCCATGAAGAACCAGTTAGCAGAGGCATGTTTCCTTCTACCCAGAAGAAATCAGAAGAAAACCAGTGAATGATAGGAAAATTCACAAAATTTGTCTAAGTTCCTGAACCGTCAGCCCATCGGAAGACTAAGTGGGAAGCTCCTCTGATGCAGCGGAGAGCTAGATGGAAGGTCACCCAACGGAGGAAGAAATTTGTGAATTTTCTCTAAGTGTTTGTTAGTCGTCGGCGAAAGTTAGTGGAAGTTGGAGCCGCAGTTTCGGCGAAGAACAGTCGAAGACCGCCAAAACACCGGTCCTTTTTAGTTGAAAGACCATCCGAAACAGGCCATCGACGATCGACAAAGTTTAGTTGTTTGGATAGTTGACGATTAGATGATTGCGCAGCCGATGTGGAGCTCGAAGGAAAAAATTTCGAAGTGTTGAAATTTTTTGGAATTTGGCGAAGTTCAGAAGTTGTTGGCAATCGACGAAAGATAGATGACGAGATCGCCGAAACAACGGCTCTGTAGGGCTAAGGATCGCCGAAACGTCAACGACAAAAAGGAGAAGGTTAGTTGCTGGGATTGCTGACACATCGACAAAGTTTAGAAGATCGGACCATCAAACGTCGTCGAAGTTTAGTTGATGGCGCAGCCGATGAAGCGACAACCATCGGTGGAAGATAAAGGAAGTTTCACCGAAAAATAGATGATGAAGACGCCGCAATGTCGGCGAAAATTAGACGATAAGGGTGCCGACGCGGAGGAGAAAATAGAATTTTCGAAAAATTCTCTAAGTATGGGAATTGTCGACAAAAATTAGTAGACGGAACTGTCGAAATGTCGATGGAGATCCCGTGAAGACCGCTGAAACGTCGACTCACTTAGTCGAGGCCATCGACAAAATTTAGAGGTTTGGATCATCGATGCGGTGGAAAAAGTTTGTTGTTTGAGCCGTCGACACATCAGAGGAAAATAGAAGATGGGATCATCGATACGACGGAGAAGATTAAAGGCTCAGGCCGCTGATGAACGTCGTCAAAAAAAGTTAGAAGATCCAACCATTGAAATGTCGACCAAAAATAGGTGATGGAGCCGATACGTCGAAAAAGATTAGTGGTTCGGACCGCCGACACGACGGAAGAAATTAGTTGATGGGTCCGCTGATGTGTCGGGAGGATTTAGTGGTCTTGAGCGCCAATGGAAGTCATAAGAGTTAGTCGATTGTGAGTCCACTGTTGCGGCTGCCAACAGGACTATCACTCTGACGGTTAGAGATTCCAACCGTTGATAGTGCCCCGATCGTCGACACATCGAAAAAGGTTTATTGTTTGAATCGTCGATCCTGAAGTGTTTAGTTGTTCCAACCGTCAACGGGTTGTATGGCCGTGGAACCCACAGTTGGTTTGATTGCCGCCGTTGTGGATGCCTATGGGACTAACCATCCGATGCCGCAGTGGTTAGTTGCTCCGACCGCCGATGTCGCAGTTGTTAGTTGCTCCGATCGCCGACAAGGTTATGGCCATGGAAACCATAGAGAGTTCGTTGGCCACCGTTGTGGCTACCTAGAGAACTAGCCGCCCGATGTATAGTGGATCCGATCGCTGATACGGGAATGCGGTAGTGCTTATCGGTCCCGATCACCAATAACAATCTTTGGTAGCGTCGATATAGTTCATAAGCCTAGACAACTATGGACCCGACATGTCAGAGAAAATTAGACAAATAGACCGCTGGTGAGAAGCAGAGAAAACTAGTTGTGTTGATCGATGAAGTGTCGAAATTTTAGATGGGATGAGACCCGATTTGAAAAAGAAATTTGGGGTTTTCAAGTGGATTTCTCAGCGATTTTTAACTGTGTTTCAGTGGATATTTCAGCAGTTTCAGGGCTGAAAAGGAAGAAGAATTCTAGGTGGTTGAAGTTAGCATTCCAGACCAAAAATACAGTTGTGTGTTTTGCCTAAAATTGGTGAAAATCATCATTTTAGAAGTGGTGTGGTTTTCACACCCAAGGTCAGAATGAAGCATGTGGATAGATGTTGGAAATCTTATCCAGTAGGGAACCAGGGAGAGTCACCAGAATTTGAGTGCGGAGCAGCAAAGTACTAGTTATTGCTTGAAAAAGAAATGTGCTGCTGTCAATAGGGACAAATCCAGGAATTGCATGCCTAGAAGTAGCAAGGACTATGAAGTTAAACCAGTTGTTGTGTGGAAGAGGAGTTCCATGCAAAGATGAAGGACTTGAAAAGGGAAATTTCCTTAAACCCTATCTTGCTAATTATAATTACATTTTATAAGTTTTGTACATAAAATGTATGATGGTATGCCTTGCATGCATAGGATATTACATGTTGGTAAGAGTAGTGAGAATTATACATTTATAATGAACCACTAATGGTAATTATTACATTGGTGTTGGCATTAGTGGGAAAACCAACGACAACATGGACATGGATGAATATGTTGCTGATGCTGATGAATGTGACCAGCAACCCTATGGAGAAAGGGATAAGGCAACAAGTCCAGAATCAAAAGTTGGTGAAAGAATTCTGCAATCTCCTGCAAGAGACCAACCAAATTGGTAATGTCAAGGGTGTAAGTAGGATCCATGTAGGTAATGGCTTAATTATGACAATTGCATGGAGTGGTAAAAGCAAGAGGTTTCATACCATGTAGGTATTTGAAATTTATACTACATTCATACAGAAATGTATCATGCCTGTATATGTTGTTATGAGATTAGCAGCCCAAAGAAAGTAAGTGCTGATTGTCTTGATTATAGCAATGCATCCTATATGAAGTAGTCATGGTTAGGCCATGCATGGTATGTTTGAATGCATAGTATTCCTGAATCAATGCAAGGTAGCATTGAGTGGATATGCATTAAAATATTTCATAAATCTTGTGGTTATGCATTGAATAGATGCATATGAAAAGTATGAGTAAATGTTGTAGATATGCATACATAAGTATGGGTGCAAATGTTGTGATGCATTGCATGAATGCATTGAGATAGTGCATGTGTCATTATGAATAACTAATGGCTGAAATGATGAATTGATGATAATTCTGGAACCATTTCAAGAGCTGTTATGGATGTAGGATAATAAGTGCATGAAGAGGGTAGTCATGATTGATTAGCTGCCGGAAATGCTCCATGGAAGGGAAAGGTGGTACAAATGATATGCTTGTGAAATAAAGAGTATCTAAACATTTCATTTTGGCATAAATGATGTGACTATACCTTGCAATTTTAATACGATAATGATTGCATGGAGTAAATGAGTTTTGGTAATATTGATGTGCTAACAACTGGAAGTATTTGAATTCTACAATTATGGAAATGCTTCAGTGATTGTTGTAGCAATGGAAAAAGTTATATGCATCAAGAATTACCAAGTGTGTGGTTGATTGAAGTTCAGATTTCAGGTAGATTGTTTGGGGCATGGTAAAGTGGGCAAGACCATGACAAAGACCGGAATCTACTATGTGAAAGAGCCAAATCTCATGAGAAGAGTTTCATGGTTGTGAAAATAGTTTGTATGCTGAATGAATTGTCAATTTAAATTTGTAAATTTCAGATTTGAGAAATTGCTGAAAACTACTAATCACTATTGGCTTGCATAAAATTGTGTCAAGAGGACGCATTGTAAGTGGGTGTTCATGTTATGCTAGTAAGCATAAAATCATAATGGGCATAGTGGTGCTACTTACAAGAGACCCACAAATGTGGATCACCTCATTGCCAACCAAATCAATTTCTGTAGTAGATAGAGTTGCAAATTCCTATTGAATTTAATTACTAATGTCATTGCTTGGTTATGGAACAATCAATTTGGATTGTATTGTCAGATAATGATTGACTATTTGGCTACTTGATGAACGTGCCAGGGGTACACATTGCAGGAAGATCATGTGTGATGGCCTGAAGGAGCCAAACTTTATGGGGAGGTTCACCCCTTTCATGGAAATGGGTTTCGGGTGAAACTCCATTGGACATTTTGGAAATGTCTCATCTGCACTACATGTTTGGTAAGAAACATGAGTGAGATGGTATAGATTATGTCAGTAAGACATGTGTGGATATGAAATGTAAAAAGGAGTTGGGAGGGCAAACCGAGGGATTGTCAACTCAGAGAAGGGAGCCCCCATTCCTCCTTAACGAAGGAATACTGCCTCGACAAATGGATAAGTGTTCTGTGACCCTAGCTTAGAATATGCATGTCAAATTGTTAAATTCAATATGCAGAGCATGTTTTGATTTTATTTCCATTATGGCAGATTGCTTGAGTATGAATAGGGCCTACATGGCACACATCGAAAAGGGGTGCACACTTTCCCGACGTCGGATCATGAAAGGGTTTTCAATATTGATTACACCCTAGGGAGTGGACGCACTCCTGGTGTCTCAATACTTGATAGTGAATGATGTGAAATATGATTACAGTTTTAGAGAAATAACGCTGTTGAGTTTGCTTATATTGCTTGTGTTGTCAGGCTAAACAGATGCAGTCTGGTGTTGCACACTAAATGGATAATGGCTTGGGCTCATCCTACCTTCTACTGAAGAGCACAGAGAAGGAGACATTCCCGAGGGACTGAAGAGCAGAGAAGGGAGTGGTTTCTTGTGTTGTATGGAGTAGTGGAATTAGAGCTCACTACTGGAAATGAAACCTGGAAATGGTAATGGTAAAGTTCCAAGCCCAGTCAGCGTGAAGGTGTACTGGTTGGACGGTCTGATAAACCCAACTGGAGGTTGGCTTGACTGTGTAATGATTTGATGTTGTGAAAATTGTGGAAATTGTGGTTGGCTAGACATTAATTAATTGATGTTGTGAAAATTGTGGAAATGTTACAGTGTTGGCTTGACTACCTGTAGTCTGATAAACCCAACTGTTAGCTGGCTTGGATGAGTAGCCTGATAAACCCAATAGTGTATTGGCTTGATTACCTGCAGCCTGATAAACCTAATTGTGTATTGGCTTGGCTGGACGGCCTGATAAACCCAACTGTAGGTTGGCTTGACTATGCTTGATATATATAAAAGGATGTTGTGAAGCAGCCTGCGTGCTGACCTAACATCCAAGTCCATAGGCAATCCCAAGGCTTACAAAGCGAAGCAGGATCCTGTGGACCAAAGAGAAGAAACACACAATACAGATAAGTATTGGATTATTTTGCAATTTCTTGCTTATGAATATACATGTGTATATGATTTGGATACGATATTCTAAGCTCTTATTTAAGAGATAAAAACCATTGAGAATAAACTAAACATGTGAATTCGCTCAATGTTTGAATATAGGTATCGCTGGGAGCGAGGACTATGAGAGCATCCTAGGGGTGCATGTGGACATGTGACTGTCTTGAAGAGCTCAGAATGAGTAGTAATGAAAAAGGGGCTAGTGAGACTGTGAAGGTCCTAGCAGCCGAGACAAACCATGTGGGGAGGCTCCATGGTTGAGAGGTTTGAAATAGACCGGAGACACTAAGTGTCATGCCCAAGAGGGATTGGTCCAGCATTCACGGTGAAGTAAAAGAGGTTGAGAGCATGAAAACCATAGTGGTGGTGCGGGTTCCAGGATGGAACAAGACAAAGAGGAAAAAAAAAACTCTTGCTGCTCTCTCTTTCCTTTTTGATTATATATATATATATATATATATATATATATGCATTGTGAAAACAAAAGATTGTTGAATGCATGTATGATTGAAAATATAATGTGTGTATTTGCTTAAAGTAAATTGTGAATGCTGGAATAGTTAATTCCCTGCCTAAGAATGGACATGAATGAGTTCATGTGCCTGTTGGGAAGGCATGAAAAATATGAAAGTCTCCTTGATGAGACTTGGACTATCATGCCAATTGGGCAAGTAATTAACTAATTTTAATGCCTATATTATGCTTGGTCTAACAGAATTTCAATGATGCATTTCACAGGTGAGAAAAGTGAAATCCAGTAGTGCACATTGATCATGGCAGCAGACCTGAAGCTGTTGGATTTGGCTGGAAGTCTCCTTCAAACGATTTCCAAGACCCAAGAGAATCTTGGAGAGATGCTCAAGATACAGAAAAGGCAGAATGAGATGAACCACCAGATTTTGCAAGACTTTATTTGTTTGCAAAAGGAGGTACAAATCCTTCTTGAAGCAATCCGTAAAGGAAAGGAAAGTGGATCAATGATGGGACATTCATCCAAGCGATCCGTTAAGGAACGTTCCAGGCGTGAAGACTCAAAGGAAATTGAGCAGGTAAAGATGAAGCAGCCAGTGAAATGTTGGAAATGCAGAGGACATCATTACCGCCGGGACTGCCCAATGAGGGAACATAAAGAGGGTAGAAACCACAAAGTTCCTAGACTTGGGGATGAGCCGAAAGCTGAGAACCAGCAAGAGAAGCTCGTGGAAGCCGAGGGGCTTGGTCCTGAAAGTTCAAGTAAATAATTGAACGTGGGACAGATCTGCAAAATTTTGAAATTTTGATGTGCAAATTGTATATGTATTCCTATGTATTGGAACACTGAGGACGGTGTTATTCCAAGGGGGAGGGGATTGTAATATCCCCGGTTTTGACCTTGGTTGCATTAAAAGATACATGATGTGTATATTGTAATTAATCATGGTGTGGAGCTAAAGGCAAAAGCCCCACCATTGATTTGGTTGTGTTATGTTTCGACAATTGGGATCGTTGCCGATGGTATATCATGCTATCCGACACATAATAGTTTTAGCATCATATAAATATACACATTAATTAAAATGAACCTACAGCCAGCTATGATGGTGCAATGTTAATGAAAAGGGCATGATTTCCTAAGGTTAAGGGGGTGGATTGTCTAACCCATGGGAGCCATTGGGAGATTGCCATGTGTCGACCACCCATTTAAAACTCTTGTTGTTAGTTGGGAGCAGTTATGGTTGGGAAGTGGTGGGTGGCAAGGCTGCCAGTCTTTGCCCCATGAACACTCCACTAGCAGGCTCACTGTTCTCATGCGGAGGGAAGGGGGACGATCACCATTCTCTCCACTCTTCCACTCGCGGTTTCATCTTGTTCATCTCACGCAGGCAGTCAGAGGGTCTGCTCTTGACCTTTGGTTGATTGTGGTCTATGCAAGTTTTTCCCTTGAGGCAGGGAGTATTGTTTTACCTCACGCACAGGTCGGGGGTGTGTTCTCCTGCGGTGAGCTTGAAGAGCGGCCTGAGAGGCACGATTTCGGCTGTGTAAGTTTTCCCCTGCCGATTTGTGGTTTGCATATGTGTTTCCCCTGTCAATGCTGGGAGTTTGGCTTCTCTCCCACTTACGGACTGTGTAATGCTGTCATGGTTTCATTGTGAGATTGGGGCTATTGTTCTCCCCTTGGTTTGGGTTGATGTGTGTGTGCAATTACCTTTTGGGTTGCTGCTGAGTTGTTTTGGCCACACTAGGGCCAAGAACAACTTTGAGTTGCCTTGCTTGGCTTGAGCCGTGTTCACCATTTTGGGTTGTCACCTTGTTTCCTTTGGTTTTCTTCACAGAGCTGTGAACTGATTGTTTTACTGCGAGTATGCAATGGTTGGTATTCGGACTGTGTGGAGTGGGATTGAAGGCTAGGTATGCTTGAGAAACTTGGGTTTGGGAGCCACATAGAGAGAGTTAGATGGCTGGCTTTCTTCTCCACAACCCCGGAAGAGCACTAGCAAGGGAAGTCAGGGCCTGAGGGACTGTGAAGCAGAGAAGGGACTGATTCCTGGTGTCGGGTGTGTGTGGGTGTCTTAGAAGTTAGGCTAGCTTCGGTGTAGATGTCCTTAGATTTTCCATGAGCATACCAATTTAGCATTCATCCTTTCCTAGCTCCTTGACGGCCTGATAAACCCAATTGTGTTGACTTGGCTGTATTGTGTATCCTTGGATATGTGTAAGCCTGCTTAGTCCCTTATTCCTTGGGGAATCATGCCCAGCTCGGGGGTGGCAGTGTTGTTGAGAGATTGATGAGAACATTGGCCTATGGTTGGGTGGAATGTTGCAGTGACGTAGCTGGTTGCGGGATAAGTTCTTACAAGATGATTATTCTTGTCCATTTTGCTTCTGCAATTACATTTACTGTTTCATGAATCATGATGAAGATGTTGATGCTTGAATGTATATGTTTGCTTCCACTGTATGTTGATTAACTATGCATCCTTGTATGTTTTATGTTTCAAGCATTGTATTTCAGCATTATATGTATGTTCATGTTCATGGGGCTAGTTGCCCGGAGGCTTTTGATGGTTCGGTATGATCCTCTTCATTGGTAAGAGGGTCAGGGACGTTACATTAGTGCATCATTTTCTTTATAGGTAGTGTTGCTTTTTTGATTTTTTATCGCTTTTGCTGTAGACTTGCCTACTATGACATGTTGTTACAGTTCGATTTTAGAGCTTTCTTTTTGGACCATGTGCCACCATTTATCAGCTCCTCCTTTTACACACTTGACTGCTATTATATTTTTGAGCTTGCATTTTCCACCCTTGCGCCTTCATTCATCATATAGCACACCATCACGTCATCATTTCTTCCCCACGCTACTCCCACAAACTTAGAGGGAATACCCCTTAGTTCGGTTCCTTGAATCACCATTGTCGGATCCATATTCGACATTATTCACCACCTTCAGAGCCACACATTGCCCTTGAGTCAGATTCAGATTCCTATCAATCCGAGAGTACCTTGTTCACTGCCCCATCTAGCCCCATGGATGGTGCACCTTCCAACCCCTTCCGAGGGGGGATTTGTGGTAGTGGACCTCTGAGTGCTCCACCCATCATATCGGGTATCCCTTCTGTTGGACCTATAGGTCTTAGTTATAGTGGGCCTCTCGTCACCGCACACACTGTTGCTGGTTCACTACCCACTAGTAGTGGCCCACTCCAGCCACCATGGTTCATATATTCCTACATTCATGCATGGGGTCATTGGACCTTCTACCACTATTCTATTTATTCACAGCATTCCAGTGACCACTTCTTCTGCCGGGAGTATCCCTACCAACCCCCATTTTCCCACGGTAACTACATGCATGCCAGCGCCAACAACATTGCTGGCCCTCACAAATCTAGTGTAGGTCCTAATATGCCATTCATGGCTAGTCTCAACTTGCTTTATTTAGGGAGGTTAACAAATGAGCCCATCCATTACGACCCGTTGTGACCTTCCATGCCTACAAAACTCCCTTCATACATCCCTAAGTCTGAGGAAAAGGTGAGAGAAGATCCTCAGAACCATATCATGTCATTCCACTTATGGTGTTCCTCCAACAACATAGTGGACGATTCTATCCAATTGTGGCTATTTCAGCGCACACTCACTAGTGTTGTAGCCAAATGGTACGTTGAGATACCCCATGCCACTTATCGTGATTTTTTCTCTTTAGCCTCAATGTTTCTCTATTACTTCTAATTACTCGTATGTTACGATGAGGGCATGGAAATCCTATTATCTTGTAGACAAAACATTGCTACCCATATCACATATCACATCCATGAGTTGTGTCGTCACCGTAGTTTGTGAAAAATCTAGTTAGATGACAAGATCTTCCTTTGTTGGTTTCTTAAAACCTTACTCCCCCTAATTGCCAAGGATGTTGCATCCGAGCGCTCACAAATCGAGGAAGAGGCAATACTCAAAGCACACAAGTTCGACCTTATTTATGCCCAATCGAGTTACCTTTACACCATCATACCTGATTCTCCTTGTGTTTCCTCCTCACGATGAGATACACTGGGGGCATCCCATGTCATTGATGGAGTCATTGGCTCTGTTACCCAGCATCCCCAACTGTACATGGCCTCTCCTTCGATGCTGCCTCACTTCGGCAATTCCCATAGTGTTTCCCAACCCGACAATGCCCTTGACTTTTCACGCGCAATGGTTCAGTCTAGAGCCACACCTTCATATGCATCTCCTGCACCTGTTCCTCACATTCGTGGACCAAATTTCTTGGCACCCACTTGTAATGGCCAAACGATAGGCTTTGCATCCTCTCCAGTTTATCCCGCATACTACCCACCACCTGTTCAACCTACACCTACTCTGGCCCCTACTCCTCTTCATGTTCCTCAAGAACAAGTCTATGCTCAGAAGAACCTCCCCAATTAACCCACCCCCAATAACCAACAAGGTCAGGGAAGAAGTCATAGAGTTAGGAACTGGAGAAACAACCAACCTCAAGGAGGTGGTCAACAACCCAATGCTTCTAACAACAATGGGGCCAATTCCCCTACACAGAACCCCTAGCGTCCACCTAGACCTAGGAAGAACCCTCAGTTATAGACTAACCATCTGTGTAACATTTGTGATGTTTATGGCCACTATACACTCAAGTGCCCTTAATTGCATCAAGTATGCCACCTATTACCTGAAGTAAATCAATGTGAAACTAATGTTGTTGCTCCGGCACAACCAAACCCAACACCATAAGGTCATCTTCCTACGGTGCTGTAGAACCCGTTACCGAATCAAGGAGTGGTTGCAACCCAACCATTGATACAACACAATACCACAACCACTTCTTCAAGTCAACCCATTGATCATGGTATCCATCATCTTATGACATTGTTGTCTGATGTCAACTTTCTGACTCAACGAAGCCAATATGGCTCCACCACGGAAACCATCAATCCCTCATGACATCTACCTCCGCTACTCTTGATATGTCCTTACATTTGCCGAGACCCCTCACGGATGGGACTGCGAAAATCCCTAGGTTCCCTTTGCATCGCATTGCAAACAACTCCACTGCTAAAGCCACTCGCAATTACGGTATTGCCGATGACTTGGCCCAGTCTCCCTCTGCCAAGTCCACTCTGGAAGTCTTGAGAACTTGTCCTCCACAACAAAAATCCTTGTTATTTGCATTAGGTTCCGTCGACCCCTCTGACTTCAGGTTTATCAATTTCAACTTGGATCAAGGAGAACCTTGGATGCCTTCATCCGTAGCCTTCCAGGTTCTTATCACCATTTAGAATTTGGCAATTAATCGATGTATCATTGATGAGGGTGCATCCACTTGCGTTATGCCAACCTTCATTTGGAAAAAGCTAGGATCCCCAACCCTTCAACCCTCAACCACCACCCTATGGTCTTATGATGGACACGCTGCCGAACCACAAGGTGTTCTCATGAATGTCCCCTTTGTGTTGGCAGGTAAAACTATGTTGATTGACATCGAGGTTGTGAACACCCAACTAGATTATAACCTTCTCCTTGGACGTAGTTACATGTACACGATGCGAGTCATTGCTTCAATCGCCTTCATACTAATGATGTTCCCCCACAATGGGAAAATTGTGACTATTGACCAGTTGACATACTATGATCCCAAAGTACGAGCGACTCCAGAGCATGTCATCCCTACCATCGACACCACCATTGATATCGCATCCATCCCTTCCCTGTCTGTCGTTGTTCTAGGCCTGTTTATCAGCACCCCTTTAACTGAAACCTTTTTTCCCCTATCACCTCCTCATTATACAGATGAAATATCGGATTTTTGCACCATCACATTCGGTCAACTTCTGACCTCATCACAACCTTAGTCGTAGCCCCAACCGCAGACCACGTCCACCCCTATTCTTTCTTCGAGGAATTATTGGTGTTCATTTCCCATACATACCATCCCATTTCTCTTTCCACCCTATGGAATCGTGGGTAAACCAACCATGGCTACTCTTAACCTTCCGGGATTAACTTTGGGAATCCTAGTATGTTACCTCGATCCTCCTAACCCCACCCCGATACCACAAATCGTGCTGACACCAGTCCAACCTATCGAGACAATGTCACATCCACCTCTTGGTACATAACTAGTTGCTCCTTCATCCACTCCTGCACCCCCTCCTACTATGAATACTGGGCCAAGGCACCAAAATCCCCTATAGAATCATGCCCACCTCCTACTTATGCCTTATCTGATGTCCTTGGGAATGCTACTCAAAATTGTCCCGATTTGCCATTTCTTCTCACCTAGATGCACACAATAATAGAGTTCTATGATACTCCGGTTTTCGAAACGGAGGTAATCTGCGGTAGTTTTTGTTTTCTTGATAGTTTTAGACCCTAAAGCAGGTCTATCGTCAAGAAAAGTTTCTTGGAAGTCCTCACAGATGTAACCTCATTATTTTGTTTTTTTTATTAATATTTGTTATTATGATGCTTAGGGTTTTGTCGTAGGGTTGCCGATTTGAGATTTTTTAAAGTTTTTTAATTTCCTTAATGTTTCTTAATTTATTAATTTGCTATTTTTCATTTTTCTAATTTTTAATTTTTAATTTATTATTATTAATATTTTTTTTGTTGGTTAAGTGCCCTGTGATTTGTTGGGCGAACTTTTGGTCTGAGAAACCACGATCCAAGGGCATCTAAGCCATCAAAATCACCCGGGGATTGCACCCGGCCTGGCCGCACCAACCCTTAGCATGGTTGGATTTAAATGTCATCTTCCAGAAGTAGCGGGTTTTGATCCTAGGCCGCCAAGCAAACGAAACCCTTCTCGGACGTTTGCTCAACCAGAATTTGACCTTTATTATTATTAATGTTTTTTTTTTAATTAATTTGTTTGAAGGTTTATTATTTTTTCTTAATTTATTAATTTACTAATTTACTAATTTTTATTTTTTTAATTTTCTAATTTTCTAATTTATTATTATTAATGTTATTTGTTTAATGTTCTTTTTAATTAATTTATTTTAATGTTTATTAATTTTAGAATTAATGTCTTTTTATAGTTTATTGTTTAGGTTAATTTTGTTTTTAATATAGTTATTAATTAGGTTAATGTTGAGTTAGAGTATTATAATTTTGTTTTTTAATATAGTTATTATTTATGTTAAAGTTTGAGTTACATTATTTTAATTTTTAGTTTATTAATTGAGGTTTTTATTAATTTTAGAATAAGTATGTTAATGTATTTATTATAGTTTAGAATAAGCATGTTAATGTATTTATTATAGTTTAAAGTTTATGTATGTAATACTTAGTTTAATGTAGTGTTTATGTTAATGTAGGTATTAGGTTAATGTATTTTTAATTTTGTTTAGCCTTTTAATTTTATTAACTATGTTTAGAGTTTTTTAATTAGTTTTTTTTAATGTTTGATTATTATTTTTTAATTAAGATTTATATGTTTAATTATTAATTTACGAGATTTTAGTGTTTAGTTTATGTCTTTAATATTTAGATTAATGTTATTGGATTAGTTTTTGTCTAAGTTTATTGTTATAGTTTTTTGTTTATGTTTATAAGGATCTCGATGATTGGTTTCCACTAGTCATTTAGTTTTAGGCCATCGTCCCGGTTCAAGTTGTTAGGGATTTTTCAATTTCGAGTTCTTCCCTTATTTTTGTTTGAAGTGGCGAGGGACGGTTGCGAGTACTTTCATTTTTTCAAGACATATTCGGTGCTTGGTGTCGCACGAGTGTTGTGCAATGATAGAGTTCTTAATCTTGCAATGGTGTATGTTAGCACCATGTTCTTTTAATCTTGTCTTGATCGAACAACTGGTCTCGCCAATGTAGACTTTATCGCATGAGCAAGGTATAGTGTAGACTCATTGGAGTAGTTTTTTCTCAGTAGGGTCTTTTGCAGATTCTAGTATGTTCCTAAGGGAATTAGGAGGAGAGAAGGTTACCTTAATGTCTCGTTTTCTAAGAATCCTAGCGATCTTGTTGGTGGTGCCATGGATGCAGGGGAGGATTCCTAAGGGTGTGTCATTGTTATTGTTTTCTTTCTCTATTTTCCTATTGTTGTTTCGTTCTTTTTTGTTGGCTCTTTTGATGTTTTCTTTGATTTGTTTGTACCTATACCCATTGTTTATGAAGGATTTCGTGAGATGGTTTAGTTCTTGTTTTAAGTGGTCTTTATAAAAAATTATGATGACCCGAGTTACTAGAGTGTTGATTATGCCAATTTTTGGGCAGGGTGGTGGTGAGATTCAGTATGAAGGTATCTGTCGGTGTGTGTTTGTTTTCTGTATACCTGGTGCCCAAGGGAGCCGTCTTGTTTTCTCATTTTGAGGACATCTAGAAATGAAAATAGCCTTTGTCATCTTTTTTTGTAGTGAATTTTATGTTGTCAGATTGGTTATTGAGGTGGTTAGTAAAGTCCTTTAAAGATTCTTCTCCATGTGGCCAGTTGCTGTATACACCATCTACGAATTGTAGCCACCATTTTGGCTATTGGGGGAAGGAATTTATCGCATCTTTCTCCAAAATTTCCATAAATATGTTGGCAACTATCGGTGAGAGTGGTGATCCCATTTCCACTCCTTCTATTTAGTCATAGATTTCCCCTCTAAAGTTGAAGAATGTAGACTTGAGACATATTTCCATAAGTTTCGTAGTTTCATCATTGTTTACTATATCTCTGATGACCTTTATGGCTTCATCAATTGGTATTTTTGTGAAGAGAGATATTACATCGAAGCTTGTGAGGATGTCGCTTTCCTCAATTTTCCAATCCTTCATCATCCTTACTAGATGTGTTGACTCCTTTACATATGAGAAGGTGTTGCCTGCGAGAGGTTTCAATTTCTCTGCCAGGTATTTCGCGAGGTTGTAAGTTGGTGACCCTAGTTTATTAACAATAGGCCGTAGAGGAGCACATTGTTTGTGAATTTTGGGAGAGCCGCAGATGTGAGGCATCATTGAGCTCTTTGGGATGACTTTTTGTTTTGTGCAGTCATCCAAGGACAGGTTTTTTTTATGTCTGCGGTTACTAACTTCATAATCTTATTCATTGGGTCTTTTTTGACCTTCCTGTAGCTTCCGCATACCAAATGTTCTTTCATTTTTTGATCGTATTCCTCTTTCCTCATTACAACAGTCGTGTGTCTCTTGTCGGCTTTGAGAATAATGATGTCTTCTCTCTTCCTCGGCATTTTCAAAGCATCCCTCTCCTCCTTCGTTATGTTTCTCTTTGATGGTTTGGCGTTTTTGAGAATGATGGTGCATTCTTGTCTAATATCCTCAGCGCTGTTGTCTGGCAGGTTCCGTATGGTATTTTCAACGTTGCATAGCAATTCTTCCAGTGGGATTTGTTTTGGAGCTATGACAAAGTTCAGGCCCTTCTCCAGTAATTGTATTGCTCCCTCATCGAGATCCATGCTAGCCAGGTTAACCACAACATTTTTTGTTGGTGTAGACACAGCCAATTTCTGTTCTTTATCTAGTTTTTCATATTTCTTGTCTTGCTTCTCTCTGGCACGCTGGTATGCCATTTGGGCTTTGATGGTCATGGTTGCTTCCACGTTGATCCAGAAGTCAACGCGTAGTGTTTTGGAGAGCATCAGGTGAGTGTTGTAGGTTTGGCGTGACAGGTTGTCTAAATCCCTTCTGGTTTGTCTTATTTCATTGCGCATTATGGAGAGTTTGAATTCAGAGAAAGAGTGAGGGTGTTTCATTTTTAGATGGTGTTTTATGTTTGCGAATCATGGGACATTTTGGTTATTAATATACCAAACATCCATGCGGTTAAGAACAAATCTTTACATACGAACCACCCATGTGCAATTTTTGGCCTCTATGGTCATTATTCACATCATTTACCAAGCCTTCTTGAGTACCGGTCCCTCCTCACTAATTTCCACAAGCACTCCTTGATTCTGAAGTCATTGTCCTTGAATAAAACCACCCTCCAACTTCTTCCTCGGATACCACCAACACCATCTTTATGATCTCAAATTCCAGTATTCCTTCCCACTCATTGACCGCGGAATATTCCTCTGATCTATCCAAGAGCCACTTTCGTAACAATGAAGATATCCTTTAAGCTCTCACAACTCTAGAGTATCCTTGGGATGACTCGCACCATCGCTCATTTTCCATCCTCGATGAACCTTCCTCATCGTCGGATCAGTTCTCTTTCGAGTCAAAATATGTTATTCATGGAAGTGTTGATTGGTTCAAAAACCCAATCCCGGTCTCCAAAGCCTTTAAGGAAGGTAATATGGCCAATATCTTGTCAACCATCCAATTTGACATCTCAAAAAAACCTGGGATAGTTGAGAATATCACAATCAATGCTTCATGCTCTCCTAAGGAGGTCACCACCTACAAGACACTTCTTCAAGAGTTTCATGATGTTTTCGCTTGGTCCTACACCGAAATTCCTGGGCTTGATCCATCTATCATTGAACATCGCATCGACACATGGCCAAATGTTTCCCCCGTTCTCCAGAAGCAACGAACCATCCACCCGTCAAAGGCCCCTACTATCAAAGCTGAGATAAAAAAACTGCGCAAAGCAGGATTTATATACCCCATCACATATACCACTTGGGTTTCCAATCATGTTACCATTAATACAAAAAAATGAACCATTTGGGTGTATACTGACTTCCGTTATTTGAATTTGACATGTCCCAAAGACATCTTCCCCACTTTGTTGATTTACCCAATCATAAATGCATGTGCCAACCATGAAGTCTTTTCCTTCATGGATAGTTTTTCGGGTTACAACTAAATCTAGATCCACAAAGAAGATTAGTATAAAACTCCCTTTACCACCCCCTGGAGTACTTTTGCATATCATGTCATTTCGTTTGGCCCTAAAAATGCTGGAGTCACTTTTCAACGAGCCATGACATTTTGCTTCCATGAACTTGATCCCATTATCCTTGTTTATTTGGATGACTTCATGACTCGATCTTAGAGGCATTCCCAACATTTGGAAGACTTACGACAAGTATTCCTTTGATTTCACAAATATAATGTCGACCCTAACCCCCTCAAGTGTATGTTTTGCATCCTAGTTGGTCTCCTATTAGGATTCATCGTGTCCCAAAATAGGATTATTGTGGAACCTTTGAAGGTTCAAGCCATCTTGAATCTTCCTCCTCCACACACTCTGCACCAATTGCAGATCCTTCAAGGCAAGGCCAATTTTATTCTTCGATTTATTCTGAATTATGCAACCAAATTCAATGGATGGGATGAGCAAGAACAAGCTGCTTTTGATGCATTTAAACAAGCTCTGACTTTCGCTCTCTTTTTTTCTCCTCCTGACTTCACTAAGGAGTTTATCCTCTATGTATCGACATCTGAAAATACCATTGCTGGAGTCCTAGTCCAAGAAGACAATGCTCCTCAAGAGCATGTGATCTATTATGTGAGTTAGAAGCTTTTCGGATCACCATTACATTACTCCCATAAAGATAAAATGGACCTAGCCATTGTCTTTTTGGTGCAGAAGCTGCACCATTACATTCTCATGAGTTGAACCAGAGTTGTGGTCGATTCCAACCTCATGCGTTATATCTTGAGTTGTCTCCTTGTCCAACGTCGTGCCGCTAAGTGGAATGTTTTTATTCAAGAGTACGACTTGGAATTTGTCACACCCAAAAGAACCAAAGCTTTGGGGTTATATTCCTTGATGGAATACCTCCCATCATCGTCTAGCTCACCTCCTATCATGGCTAGTCTCCCTAATGAATTCTTATTCGTCATCTCTACCGAGGACCCATGGTATGGGGGCATCCTCCTTTACTTGCACACCCAAAAATTTGGACCCCATTTAACCTCCAAATATCATCGTCACATCCGACATCAAGTTGCTCGATATCTCCTTATCGATGATGTATTGTACCACCACAGTGTAGACACAATACTATGATGTTGCATCACCCATTATGAATCCAAAAAAGTCATGAATGACTGCCATAGTGGACCCTTTGGCGACCACCTCTTCGGTTTGTCTATAGCCCAAAAGGTTCTCCACATCGGTTATGTCTAGCCCATCGTCTTTGTTGAATGCGTTCAAGCAATCAAACACTGCCGCCATTTCCAACTATTTTCCCCAAAGGAAAGGACACCTATTGTGCTGCTACACCCAGTTGTCACAATCCATCCATTTTGTAAGTGGGCGATTGACTTCATGACCTGTAACCCTCCTTCTGTCGGCGACCATAAATACATCATTGTGGTTGTTGATTACTTCACCAAGTGGGTTGAATCCATGCCAACCTTCAACTGTAAGGTTGCAATTATGACACGATTCTTTTTTAACCATGTTATCACTCATTTTGGTGTCCCCCTCCAGCTAGTCTCAAACCATGTTCCTCACTTTGAGGATACTATTTAGAAAGATGTCTTCGCTATGTTGAAATTTGAACACCAATATTCCTCTACTTATTATCCTTAGTGAAATGGCCAAGTTGAGGTTGTCAACAAGATCCTCAAAACCTTGCTCCAACAAATGGTGGAAAAACACAAGACCAACTCACATCACTTTCTCTTTTCTTCTCTTTGGGCCTATTGGACATCAACCAAAACTACCACCGGTTTTACCCCTTTCCATTTAGTCCACGGTGTGGAGTTTGTTTTTCCCAGTGAATGCCAAATTCCGTCACTCCGCCTTGTTGTCGAGCTTCTACCTGATACTTCACTATTGGAAAAATGCCTACTTACGCTTGAACAAACCGATGAGGACCATCCCACGTCCACCCATGTACAATTAATGAGGGGGACCTTGTCCTTGTCTATGATTAAGCCCATGATAAGACTGGAAAAGGGAAGTTCAAATCCATGTGGCATGACCCTTATGTCATCCATCACTCTCTTGAAAAGGGGGCATACATCCTCACTGAATCCGAAGGTCGCCTATTGAAGAATCCCCGCAATGGGCTCTACCTCACGAGATTCTATGCCTAATCCAACCAACTTGAATACCCTTGTATCATATTTTTTCTTTCTTGTTTAGAATCATTTTTACCACAAGTCTCACAGTTTGTTTCCTTGGTTTTTCCAGATGGATCCTACCTCGTTCTCCTATGTTGCTTTTGATAATGGCACAACTAGATGGTCTCCTATTCTCGCCTCAACTGCATTGGTCATTTATTCCCCGTCGCATGAGTTGATCCATATCAACGGAATGTGTGTTTGTATTGCTACCAACAACTAGGCTGAGTACGGCATTGTCATTGGTCTCCTGATCGCTTCCCTTCCACTTGGGTATTCGTCACCTTGATGTCTTCTTCAAGACTCACAGCTACTTGTCACCCGGTTGACTAACTACTACTAGGTACACAATCCCTTCCTCTTTAGAAAGTTCCTGCACACTAAACTATTGGTTAGACATTTCAAATCTATTTCATTCATCATGTTCCCAAAAGTCTCAATAGTGTAGCATATCAAATGGCTAATGACGTTCTAGAAGGGCACATGAATCATCACATATAACAAATAAACTGCATTATGCATCATCATATAGTCATGCATGCATATGTCATATACATCAATATATAGGCATATTCATAATTATAACAAGAGACTCATAAAACACATACAAATACAAAAATGCGCATCCATGTGCATTCATATCATAATTTGTTTGGCCTCACCAAACAAATACAAAAAAGAGAAGCCCCACATGATTTCTCATTCGATAATACATATAGTACAAAAATTCCCATGATCAAATGCATTGGGGGGAAAGACCACATGTGACTAATCCGAGTCTACACCCTTTGACTCTATCTCCTCCTTAGTATAATCCTCATCCTCCATCGACACATCACCCTATGCTGTTGCTTTGACAAACTCATCAACCATTACGATCCTCCTCGTCAGAGTGATCCACTCAGAAGGAGCTCATTAACATGCGGCGATCAATTCATCATCCAGATACTGCCACCCATTATCGATGACTACCTCTGGTAGTCTCTCCACATCCAGTTGCAATGAGTCTAAAGCAGCACTCTGTTGCCTCCTATTCCCGTGAGTAGGTGGATCTAATCCCTCCACTCTGCCCCTAGGTCGTTGATATCCCGTTGGAGTATGCTGTCTCACGTTTGTACATGCACATAGTATGTCATTAGCATCAATTACATGTATATTATAGCTACCACCATGATAGTAAGGAAAAATATACGACTAAAACCACAAAGAGTCATGTATGCATACCATATGGTCCCTAGACCTACCGAGGAGATTGAGGCATCTTCAGATCTCCCTGGTAGTCCATGCCTGCATATGGATAATCCTCAATGAGGATCAGAATCCACTCCCTCTGCACAAATATATCCTAGGTGAAGAAACGACCTACTAGACCACCTCCCTCCTATATCATCATCTCACACCACCGCCTCATACGAGGCTCGTATGCTTCCTCGTCGCGCATCGCTAGATGCAGTCACAGTGTTGGTAACCGCTAAAAGAAGAATGAGCACAAAAAGGATGGGAAACAAAAATCCCCATCCTCTAGGATATCCTGGTTCATCCCACGCCGTATCGCTGTCAAGTACATTTGGGCTCAACCATAGTAGGTTCCCCTTAACACACTCTCAACCATCAGTAACTAGCTGCCTAAGATCTTTTGTGGACTTTTCGATCCCAAAATCCATAGCACCATCGCTGCCATTGCACAAGTCTCTAGACTCTCGATGTCACACACAAGTATGTATGATGCATGCACATATGTTGTGGCATAGCAATGCTGAGAGCACAAGTCATCCATGGACACCCCTCTCGGGAGTTTCGGTGAGATATCTCCGATAACACCCAACAATGGGAGGCTAGTCAAGAAGTACACATCACAAAGGGTGATCTCCCGACGCTCACCCTATATAATGAAGCACTCAACATCCTTGTCCCATAAGCTCACTAGCTTGTTTAGAAATGACTTTGTTGAACACATAACAGGGATACATAAGAACTTCAGGATCCCACTCCAGGCCAGCGTGTCCTGCATTGCATCATCATCCTCAACTTGATCTCTGAGGTCACCGATGTCTGTCTCTTGCCATCCGACTCAAGGCATCATGCACACCCAAAAATTCCCAGTCAGACCTTATTCAACAATTTTTTCCATTTTGGTCGAGGTCGCACCTTTTGGGCCTTTTTGTGCGACCCAAGTCGTGCAAAAACCTTCGACATGTGCGACCTGGGTCGCACCTGTCTCCACGATAGGTGTGACTTAGGTCACACCTTTTCCTTCAAAAGGTGCGACCCGACCCCAAAACCCTTTTGGGCTTGGCCAAGGCCTCAAGGATGTGAAAAGGACCAACTGAATGTATGAAAATGATGGGCTAGGTGGGAGCTCTTACTTGCAATTGACATATCACGAAATCGCTGGTCCAATCAGAAGAAATCAATAACTTTTCTCTAGGTCCCTCCACACCAACTCAACAATGAACAATGAAAATGACACGTGTCATGTGGTCCCCCCTTGTTTATAGGCCTCCATTTGGTCTAGTTCTTCTTCCATGCGTCACAGAGTCATCCAATGTCATTTTTTCACATCGTTCACACTAACGGGTCCAATTTTTCATGCTCTATCCACCCATGGGACTCACGTCTCATGCTCTCCCTAATTTTTTCGATCCATTTCTTAGACTTACCTTGATTTACGTGCCATTAAGAAATTCGAACCCCCTTTTGTATTGGCATGTACACAAGCCCTTCTTTCCATCCATACTACAAACTGTGCATTATTTTACCACCATTCACTATCCCACAAGGAGGCCCCACCAGCGTTCCACTGTTATTTTTTTTCTACCTATCAGCCATGATCCCAACATCACCTATTTTGGAACATCGAACTCTTCCTCCTTGCTTAAATAACCATTATAGAGTTTCTGTGAAACTCTTTTCTGACTCCTTAAAGAATGAAAAGATTGACGAGCAAGATTACTTCCTTTCACACTTGTTACAGTATTTGAAAGGGCGTCTTTGTGATATCGTTTATCCCTTTTTCATACTATGTAGACTAATTAGAGAAAAGGACCACCCTAACACCTTCCAACTAGGAATGTTTCCATTTGTATCCTTTTACGTTTTTTGGACATTGGGACCATACTTCAGAAAAAAGCTCACTTATGGGTTGTATTTAAGCCCTTTTCCACTCCTCTCATAAAGAAAAGATCACCGAGTAAACTTGGTTCCCTTTAGGCTCGTAAAATTATTTGGATGACCGTTCAATTAGTATAGGTTTATCCTTTTTCGTCTTGGTTGGACTACCTACAAAAAAGAAGTCTATTTTCCCCTTTCGGCTGGGAGAGTTCTCCTTTGCACACTTTTATCCTTTTTTTTGGTCTTAAGAGACTATGTACAAAAAAGAGACCCATCGGAGTCTTCTTCATGATTTTAATACTCGCTAAACATGAAAACAACATCGAGTATTTACCATCTTGGGCTCGACAAAAATCCATGAGACAGTATCGTACTGAGCATACTTCTATCCCTTACTCGATCTCCTTAAACTAGGAAGAAGGCCCAAATGGTGCCTCTCTATGCCCACCCATATTGCATATAGTCTCACATTATGGAAACATTCCCCCCATTGGGTTGGCTTTGTTCTGGGTACTCTGCAATGAATCTCCCTTGGATCCCCTGGATATCACTTGTCTAGTGCCTTCCCCAAGTATGTCCCGTTGCAGTCATCTCCCTATTTCCACTGTTATGATTCCCTCTCCATGATTCAATGTCATCTACTACCAGGTCATCCCTGTCGTTATACTCCGAGCAAAATAATTTTGAGTCCTCCATCCTCCCCTGCCCCTGTTCCCCATTCAGTGTCTCAATCCCATTATTATTCCATATATTTGGTTGTCTCTGTTGTGCTTCTATCAAGGAAACCTCATTGCCTTGGTAGTTGTAGGTCTCCCTCTGTCGACGTCAACACATATATTCTAGAGAATAGACCCAAAGGTCCCTGTATCTTGGTTTCATCCCCCTCATTGATGAGTCCCTTGGACAACTTGAAAGGAATTCCTTAATGCCTTTTGGGTTGGTTGTGTCTCACGTGCTCGACTTCAAACACATTATCGCACTGTTGAGATTTGTACATGGTATTGGTTCCTTCATTATTTGGTCAAAGACCCGATTGTCACCCGAGTCTACCACAGTGGCGAGTTTCTTTGGGGAACCCACATAGTTTCATGTCCTTTGTGATATTCAAGCTGCGTTGGTGATAATGTTTGGAAACCCCCTAGTGTCATGCTTCCATATATCTACAATATTCGATGTCGTTTATTATACCTCATATATTTCAACTCCCGGTCTTTGAGTCTATGTAGTTGTGTATACCCTCAGATTCAGCAGAGTATCAGTTATTGTGATATTGCATTCCAAGAGAATGCCATTGTTTCTATGTACAAGTTCTTCAGATCAATATTTGTATCTAGCCTCCTCTTGGGGCCACCATTATGTACTACCAATTATATGTATTGATTGGCTCCCTTTGTTTTGAGCCTTGATCCCCATTTTTATATTGAAACATTGAGATGAGCATGGGTATGCCCGCCTATTCCATATATATGTCTAAGATTATATGTACCTCATCCCTTTTGAGAAGCAATACAAACCAAAATCCACTGTAGTTCGAATGAGGAGACTCCAAATATCTGCGGTTCTCTCCGGTTTCTCCAACATTGTCACCATTCCTCCCTTGATCCTATGATGTTTGTTGGCCATACGATGAGCTCCTGCCCTCACACATAAGGTCAACATCATAATCCCATCATTATTCCCTCCATTTTGGCCTTCACAATTAAATTCCCTCTAAATTGGTCCAAATAATCATTATTCCTTCCCTTATAAATACATGGAAGATGTGCATTTAATGCAACAAAACCCCATTCTCTCAAAAAAAGACCAAAAGACCCTAAAATGAGAATGGGTAAAAAAACTATGGACCAATACCTTGCACTACATAAACCATGGATAAATACCATGCACTTTATAAAACCATGGACCAATACAATGGGAAACAAAATCTTGGATCATCCTATAAATACATTGTGAAGGTCTCCCCACAATGACTTTACTTACTTTGAGTCCCCAAAAACATTTTTTTTCACACTTTCCACCTTTTAGCCACATATTTCCACGTCACATTCTATGTTGAGTTTACTCCATACAATACTTCATTCCATTCACATTGACAACCCTAGTTGAAGAAAATTGGAGAACTGGAACGTGGAAGCCATTGGATCAACTCCTCAAACGACTACAATGGCCCATTTATAAGGGTATGAGTACTTGCACTTGTTTTGTTAATTAAAACAAAATCTAAAAAATATTTTGATTATTGTTTGTTTGTAAGTCAAGGTTGAATGCTTTCCCTTGCACCATGAACTCTACCTCTAGATCCATTTGATATAAGGTTGGTGCTTTTGCATGTAGCTGGAGAGAAATATCCACTACACATGGGAATCAAAATTTTAAACATTCCTTTAGACAAAGAACATATTTGCATGCAAACATTATAGCATAAATAAATTCATAAATCTAGTTTGAGACATAATGGAATATTTCGATGCTATTTCCTTAGAAGAGGTCGCAAGAGAATAGGACAATAAGGAAGATGTTTTAGCAATGTTAGAATCCACCTTCCAACCCCGTGATGAATTAATGGGAGTCCAAGAAAAATGGAAGTAATATTCAGGACTTCCATCCCAGACAACTTTGAGCATTGGTAGATTTACAATGATGATAAACATATTTGAAAATTGATGAACAACTTGCATGAATTATTAAACTTCAAGGAAATTTTAGATCCTAAAAGAAACTCATTTCCCAAAGGAATCATCCCTTTAGAGCAATATTTTTATAGAGATGAAATGTACACAAAGAAAATGGATGTAATCAATCGTGGGGAGTACATTGAAGTGAATATTGGATGAATTTAAAACCCTAGGATAATTAAAATAGGAAAAGGTGCATCCCAAAAGGAAAGAAAGGACATATAAATATTAGTATGGGAATAAATAGATGTTTTTTCCTCCACCTATGATGAGATTAAGGAATAGAAGGAAGATATTATCCAACACACCATTCCCATAAAGAAAGGGAATGGGCCTTTCACGAATAAATTAAGATAGATTAATCCCAAGATGGTTCCGTTGATTTAGAAAAAACTTCAAAAAATGTTGGCAGCTAGTATCATCACCCTAACAAGACACTTGTTGTAGCTATCAAACTGATCAATAATGGTTAGAAAGAAAAAATGTGTGATAAGGAGTTGTGTAGACTTCAAGAACCTAAATATATATTGTGAAATTATTATCTCTCTCTCCCCAACATAGGTAATTTGCTTCAAAGTGTAATAGGTTTAGGGATCATGTCTACATGGGATGGTTTTCTAGGTCACAACATAGGTAATTTGCTTCAAAGTGTAATAGGTTTAGGGATCATGTCTACATGGGATGGTTTTCTAGGTTACAACTAGGCGTTATTGAAAAAAATGATCAAAGAAAAAAAACTTTCACAACACCTTGGGTCACCTTTGATTATTTTGGAATACCATTTGACCTCTTAAACACAAGTGCAACTTTTGAGAGGGATAAACTTTTGAATTATCATAAAAATATATCTGGATGGCTTAACTATTTTCTCAAAAGAAAGATCAAGTCACATAAGTCATGTAAGGCAAGTCTTTGATCATACTTGAAATACCATATGTTGCAAGTATGGTATTTCATTGAACCCAACTAAGTCAGTGTTAGGTGTTTATAAGGGAAATATTTTAAGGCACATTATATGAAAGAACAGAGTAAAGATAGATGTAGAAAGAGTGGAAGCTATCAAGAAAATTCCTTTATCCTATAACAATAAATCCCTTCAATATTTTCTTAGCAAGGGGAATTTCACCATAAAATTCATTCCTAACTTTGTTGAGACAATTAAACCCATCTTAAAACTCTTAAAGAAATAGGTTCAATTCAAGTGGTGTGAAGAAGTAATAAATGGATTTAATATGATTAAGGATGTTATTGAAATATATCCAATATTAATTAGTCGTAATTATTCAAGAGATCTTCAAAATTTATCCTTTGTTCAAAAGTGCTATTGTAGGATTTCTACTTCAAAAGATTGGTTAAGGCAAGGAAAAACCTATAGCCTCCGTGAGTAAGGCATTGCATAACCTAAAGCTAAACTTCACAATTATGGAAAAGCAAGAATATGCCTTAGTCAAATTTGTAAAACATTTTCAAACTTACGTTGGCTATTCAAAGATAGTGGGATATATGCCTCATGCATCAGTCAAAGATATGATGGATGAACAATAATTTTTGGGAGTCGGAGGAAAGTGGGTTTCCAAGGTTCAAGAATACGAGTCTAAAAGGCGAGGTCTAGTATAATCAAGCAACAAGGTGAACATGTTTGTATTGATAAAAAGTGAGTTCAAACACACATGGGTGGGTGTAGATGAGGTTAGGACCAAGCGTTGGGTTATTTTGTTGACATATATATGTTCCTCATAAAGGAGAACGCTCATCCAAAAGGATAGTAGTAAGTTTCTATTAATAATTCCCCCCCCCCCCCACAAAAAAAAAGGTATATTACAAAAGCATAAAATGTGATCAAACGTCACAATGCAGTGATTGAAACAAAAAGGTTTAATGCATGACTTCCACATAGATTTGATTCTTAAGAAATTTGGTATAAGATTGAATACCATCAGAAAAATGTATGAAGATCTAAAAAGACACATTGGACAATATTTAGACAAATAATGGACAATATTCCTAAGTTTAAATATATTCCAATCTACGAAAGGTATTATACGTAATTATGTCATCCACTCTAAGATTGAACTATCCCAATGACAAAGGGTTGGGATCTTTACATTCTTAATTTTGTAATGAGAATCCTTGGGGATCAGTGAGAGTTTGTAATGAGTAATATTTGTAAGAATCACAACCAAACATCAATCTTTTATGAAGATATACTTCCATCATACACAAAAGTTCCTAGCTTGAAGACTCTGTTCAAGGGATGAGATGCAAGTTTAGTGTGTATTGTTCTTGCATTCCTACTAGTACTTGTAGGTGCTTCATCAATAGCAAAATATCTTCATTTTCCACCAATAAATATCATAAATGTGGTACTCTACGATATCTATCTAATACATTTAATCATCAAAATATAGGGTGATAATCTCTCAAGTTCAATTTGTACTTCTGATCTCAAATTCCATTGTGCATTTGACATCCTCATGTCATGGCTTCCTCTTCATGCCAATCTAGTTTTTGACAATTTCTTTCTTTATTTTTTTCTTGGTACTATAATCAATTCCTAACCAGATAAAAATAGTTATAGATGCACTTTGACCTCTCTCTACTTGCAAATAATCTATATCTCAAACAACTTATTTACATTTTGTGTTTACATCTCAATATATAAGCTTCAATGCCAATTTTCCATTTCCTTTTGCTTCAATCCAGTGATATGTTGCATTCATGATCCAATTAAATGCTCCTAAATCCCGGAAGTGCATGTAAAACATATATATATAGATTTGTAGAGTGTAAAACATTAAAGTATAGAATACAAATGAAAAAATATTCCCAAGTTGTCTTCAACATCATCAGCATGGTCTTTAGCATTGTCAACAAGGTGGCGACTCCAAGATCTAGCCTTGTGGGTACAACGACCTTTTCAACTGGGTACAAGGTGCTCCAAAACACAAATAATCTCTGTAAGGGCTCCATCCATACCTGTGGACTTGGTGGCAACAATGACAACCCGTGGGGCCACTGCAAGTCCATGTTGGCATCAATAACAATTTCATCAACATCATCCACCCATCCTTCTCCCTCTTGTATACTCCTCTGCACTCCCCACTCTCCTTTAATTTTATCCTAATTCTTATTGGCATCCCTCCCCTCAGTTTCACAATTTCCCTATGTAGGTCCTAACCAACCAAGCTATGAAACATAACATCACCTATGACATCTAGACACATGGCAGTAAGCTAGACTTATCTTATGGTGACACTTGGAAAAATCGGATTGGATGGTGATGACTAGGATGGTAGATTATTTTTCCTCCGGATTACCCATCCCTCTCCCATTTATTCACTCCTCTGCACTTCACACTCTCCTTTCATTTTACCCTAAGTCTCGTTCTTTCCTCCCCTCCCTTGGCACCTTTCCCAATGTTCCAATGTAGGTCCTAATCAACCAGACTATGACACATGGAATCACCTATGACATCTAGACACATGGAAACAAGCTAGACTTATCTTATGGTGACACTTGACAAGCTCATATTAGCTGGTGATGGTTGGGAAGTGACGTGGTGGATTTTTTTTCCTCCACACCTCCGCACTACCCTTCCCTCTCCTATTCATCCACTTCTCTACACTCCCCACTCTCCTTTCATTTTATCCTAAGTCTTGTTCATCCCTCCCCTCCCCTGGCACATTTCCCAATATCCCAATGTAAGTCCTAACCAACCATCCTAAGTCTTGTTCATACCACCCATCCCCTCCCCTCTTCCACTCATCCACACTCTCCACTCTCCTTTCATTTTATCCCAAGTCTCATTTATACCTCCCCACCCCTGGCACGTTTCTCAATTCAATGTAGGTCCTAACAAACCTTCCTAAGTCTTGTTCATCCCATCCCTCTCCTCCCTTGGCATGTTTCCCAATGTCCCAATGTAGGTCCTAACGAACCATCCTAAGTCTCGTTCATCCTACTCCTCCCTCTTGTGGCACATTTCCCAATGTCCCATTAATGTAGGTCCTAACCAACCGATCTCCTCCTTCCCTCCCCTAACACATTTACCAATGTCCCATCCTAAGTCTCATTCACCCCTCTCCCCCCTCCTCTAGAAAGTTTCCCAGTGTCCCATCCTATGTCTCATTCATCCCATCCCTCCCTTCCCCTGGCATGTTTCTTGGAAATGTCATATTATCTAGTGATGATTGGGTAGTGACATGGCAAATGACAAGGTAGATTGACTGGGAAGTGACATGGAACCAAAATTTAAGTCTCATTCACCCCGTCCACATTTATTAGCAAGCTTGGATTGGCTGGTGATGATTGGGTATTTCCATGGAAAATGACATGGTAGATTCGCTAGGAAATGACGTGCCAGGCTGGTGATGACTGGGTAATGCCATGGAAAATGACATGGTATATTCACTAGAAAATGATGCAACAGTCAAAATTTATGTCAAGCATAAGCTACATAAGGTTCCATGGCTTCCTCCACTTCCACACTCAAATACTATGAAATCATAATTTTCTTTATAAACAATTATGAGTTTCCTCCCATAATGTATGTAGGATAAATATGGAAAAGTCCTAATAAAAGGTTGAAAATCATGCAACAAAGCATACTACTTCAATAATCATGCAACATTATCAACCTCATCAATATTCATGAACATCAAAGCATAATACACTTACTCTTGATATGGAAACTCAATTTGATAAACCATAAGATAAAAGTTGTTTTACAAGCACCAATCTATTTACAATGTTTATGGGCACCAACTGAAAGGAGACACCAATCCCCTGATTTACAAGCACCAACTCTCTAATTTAAAAGCACTAACTTGTAGGAGGCACCAATAGGGGTAATATTGTTGAGGGGTTTTGAGTCTATTGCTGGGGCGGGTGTTCAACACTTTGAAACTTTGTTTAAAGCAAATGACAATCTACATTTGCCTGAGATTTTGGAAATTGTTGACAAATATCCTTTTGATATTTCTGAAGATGAAAATTTAGATCTCATGATTCCTGTTACACTTGTGGAAATTCAGTCTATTTTGTTAGCAAGTAAAAATGATAAGAGTCCTGGACCTGATGGGATCCCGGTGGAAGTTTATAGGGCACTTTTTGAAGTTTTGGGAAGTGATTTGTTAAGAGTTATTGAAGACTCGAGACTGAGTGGGAAAATACCTGTTATTTTTAATTCCACTTTTATTGCATTGATCCCCAAGATTGATTCTCATAAGTCATTTGATGACTTCAGACCAATATATTTATGTAACTTTATATATAAGATCATCGGTAAAATCATTTCTACTCGTATTAGAAAGATTTTGGGGAGATTTATTTCTAATGAACAGTTTGGGTTCTTGTCTGGAAGACAGATACATGAAGCTGTTGGAATTATTCAGGAAGGTTTACAATCTATACATTGTAAGGGTATGAAATCGGTGGTGCTAAAAAATGATTTATCTAAGGCATATGATCGTGTAAATTGGACATATTTACGGGTAATTATGTCTAAAATGGGTTTTTCAGTACCCTTTATTACATGGGTGATGAGCAACATTACTTCAGTTTCTTTTGCTGTACTTATTAATGGGGTGGCTTCAAATTTTTTTAGATCTGGCCGGGGGCTTAGACAAGGATTCCCTTTGGCTCCTTTACTTTTTCTTATTGTGGTAGAAGGCTTGAGCAGGTCTATTCTTATAGCTAAAAATAGTGGGGTTTTTCAGGGTATCTCTTTTGGTAACAATATTATTATTTCTCATATTCTGTTTGTGGATGATATTATCTTGGTATCTGATGGTTCTGAACAGTCATTATCAACATTATATGAGGTGTTGATGGTTTTTTGTAAAGCATCTGGAATGATTATTAATCAAGACAAATCATCTTTTTATTATTCTGGATTGGAAGAATATGAGTTGATTTCATTACAGAACATTTTTACTTTTAATGTTGATAAAATTGAGTATGGTATGAAATATCTTGGTTTCCATCTAAAACCTTGCAGATATCTGTTGAAAGATTGGGATTGGCTTATTACAAAAGTGGAAAAGAGAATCAAGAACTGGAGTTTTAGATGGTTATCTAAGGGAGGAAAACTTATATTGGTGAAGTCCGTTCTTGAGGCCATTCTAGTATACTGGATGCATTTTTGGATACCAGTGGGTTTCTTGAAAGAATTAGGAAGATTTGTTTCAAGTTCTTATGGTCTGGAAACAATGATTCTATAGGTTTACCTTGGTCTTCATGGAAGGTTTTGGCTAATCCCAAATCTCTGGGAGGTTGGGGCTTGAAAATACCTGCTTTATTTGCTAAATCACTTGCTGCTAAAAGTGTGTGGAATCTTATTCATGGTATAGGACTTTGGGTGCAGATTGTACTTCAGAAATACATTAGACCTTTAAATTTATTAGATTGGATAAGGGTTTCTGTTAAGAAAAATAAAGGCATATCCATTTGCTGGAAAGCTGTACTCTGGTCTTTTGATCTTATTGGACAATCACTTGTGTGGAGAATTGGGACAGGAACATAGGTGCGTATTGGCATGGACCCTTGGAAAGGATGCAAACGGAGGCATTGTTTACCAGTCTCTATGATTGATAAACTACATTATGCTGGTTATTTTGTTTTGAAGGATATTGCTTGTCCTGGTACAACTTTTCTACAGGATCAAGGTTGGCTGAATGCTGATTTTTTTGGTTTTGTGGACCAGGAAATCATTATTTGGAATACTTATGTTGCTTTGCTGACATCTAGTCATGTTAGAATTTCTAATGAGGATGATCAGTTGGTATGGAGTCTATCTAAAATAGGTAAGTACACCCCCAAAGCTGGTTATTTTCATCTTATTCAAGATAGGAATGAGATGGAAAGTTCCTGGTGGTGGAAGTGGTTAAGGAAACTTAAATGTCCACTAAAATAAAAAATCTATTGTTGGTTTATATTTTCAGGGAAAGCACTTACTTGGGATATGCTGTGTAGAAAAGGCAAAGAAGGACCTGGCTGATGCTATCTTTGCAAAATGGAGTCTGAAACTAATTCTCATATTGGTTTCGAATGTTCATTTACGAGGAGGGTTTGGTCAGAAATTGAGTCCAAGTTAAGATTTATAAATTTTTGGCATGATATATCAGTATTAGACTGTGTAAAGAATTGGTGTTTGCATGCTGAGGCCAGGTATAGATCTTTACTTGTTATTGTTTCATGGTTCATATGGATAGGAATCAATGCTGTTTTGAAGATATTCAACCGAAGTCTTATGTGGTATCTTCTTTATGTCTGGGTTTACTGAATTCTTATCCTTTGGATAATAGAGCTTTGAATATAAGAATGGTTGTTGATGAACACATTGACAAAGCATCACCTTGGGGGTATTTTGATGGTTCGGCAGGTGGGGCGCCACAGATTTGTGGGGCTGGTGGTATATTGTATTTATCGGATGAGCACTTTTTTACTTTTTCTGCTGGTCTGGGGTTGGGCACCAACAACTATGCTGAGCTTTTAGCTTTAAATTTACATATTACTTTGGCTTTAAAGAAGGGGGTTCATACTTTGCAGATCTTTGGAGATTCACAGTTGGTGACCAATTGGGTATCTGGTAAGTTCAGAATTAATAATATTCTTCTTACTCGGGTCCTGCAGGAGGTGATTCGAATTTCTAATTTCCTTGTTAAAGTTGATTACAAGCATATTTAACGTGAAAGGAATTCTAAAGCTGATGCATTAGCCAATGCAGGTGCTAATGTTGTGGAAATGCATTGGATTATTCAGGAGATTAGAGCATCTGAAACTTATGAGACTTTTCAGATTTTCTAGTGATGGGGTTTGGGGGGGGTGAATTTTGAGCACTTATTGGATGTTTTTTGTTGACAGTTTTAGTATTTTGTTGATAATTTGATGGCAAAGATACTTGTGACAATTTTTTGATGGATAAAGACATATCTTATTTCTTAGTTGATAAAGACAAAATTAGATGATATATATATATTTTACATAGTCTTTGAAGGATAAGGATTTTATGCTGTAATATTTTGATGATATATGCAGAGACAAACTACTTTCTGATTATCTTACAAGATACATCTATTGATGATTGTAGTGTAACTGTTTGAAATATGTGGGTTGGATATAATTTGATTTCAAATCAATTATCATCTTTTGTAAAAAGCATTTTTGTGCTGAAGAATTGAGGAAATGGAGACTGATCAGTAAATTATAGTGGTTCATTTGATAAATGTAATTTTGTAAATAAAGTTACGATTTTTTTCTGTGGAAAAAAAGGAGGCACCAACTCTCTAATTTACAAGCACCAACTTGAAGGAGGAGTCGACACTTGAATTCACAAGCACCTAGCTGTAAGAGACACCAATTCTTTCCTTGCACCACCCAACCACCCTAAATAAATTTTGATATGAAACTCTAACATAAAGCTGTAGCTATGCTCCACTTTGGCTTACAGTCAACTCACTTGTAATTCATGCCTAGATAAGCACTTTTCATACAATTTATGCATCCTATGTCTCTCCTATAACACCCAAACAACTTTTCACTTTATCAACACATAGTCCATGAAGCCTCTCCACATTTTCACATGATGTACATATTCTTTGTCACTTCTTTATAATCATTTAATAACATCTTCATATTTGCAAACCCTCTTAAAGTATAGAGTTATTTCACACTTACAATTCTCAACAAGATAATCGCTATATTTTCTCAATACCTATCAAACGAGAGACTCATTTAAGACTTTCAATACCTCTTAGAGCTGAGTATTATGTCACATTTTCAAAACTTCTTGACATAGAGGGTATTTCAACGTATGGATGCATTCCTCAACATAATCATCAAATTTTGTAGTCAATTCTAGGTTTGTATTCAAAGCTTAAATTTCTTTAACTCACATTCAAAACCTGATTCATAAATAACGGGCCTACAGTCAACAATAAATGCCTTGACAATCCTTCAAGCAAACTCTTATTTTTTTGAGATTCTTGTCCAATTTGAGACCCTGCATGTTAGAGATTGGTTCATTAATTCACGAATCCAGAGGATCTCTTCTTCAACTCACGACCACATCACCATCTTCAAATTGCATATCTTTTCATGTCGTTGGAAACAATTATGCAAATCACAATTATGTTCACTGATTAGCAATTTATCCATATCTTCACACTAATTCACATTACATTTTTTGTAAGATATTATAGCTTCAAACTCTTCACCCACACATTCCTATAATCAGATCTCTCACACTAACCAATTCCTATCCCATATTGCTATTTGTTCATTTGTGATATGCAATACCTGCATTAAAAAGAAAGCAAAACAACCAAAACCTCCAAGTAACCCAGTGTTACTAGAACCATGATTTAGAGCTCTGTCATGTCATCCTTAGATTGCATTCATTTTCACCAGGATTCATTGCACTTCCCTTGTACCTTCGCTAGTCCTTTTTTATTCAATTCATTCGCTTGTGTTATATATTCAAATGATGGAACATTCCTTTTATTTATACACTTCAATGCCTCTTAGTAGGGCCAACCTATCCAAGAGTAAGGGACGACTCTATGTTTGTTGTGTAACTCCTTAATTGCTTAATTCAACATTGTGTAGGCTTGAGAGGGAGGACCGACTTGCATGGTTTGATTCAAGATTGTTTCTTCAAGATTTTGCTCTAGCATTGTTATACAACCATCCTTCTTCATGACACTTTGACATTCCAAACTTCAAATGTTGCTTCATTCCATTTGATCTATGACCAAGAATCTTCATAACTTTTCATTGCTGCTTCAAGACATTTTGTCTATGACCAATACCCTTCATAAGTTTTTGTTGTTGCTTCAAGACATTTCATAGTACTTCATCAGTTCATCATAGTTGCTTCAAGATTGACATTATGACTCTTCTTTTCTTCAATATTTTACTCACATTGGCATCAATAACTTTTACTGCTTCAAACCCTTTATTAAGGTTGACATCAATGACAACCAAATTTCCAACAATCTCCCCCTTTGTCATTGATGACAACTTAGTAAGACAATATTGCTCCCCTTGTGATTGTACTATCTTCTTTCTTGTAGTCCCTTGAGATGACTCCCTCTATCTTTCATGCTCACTGTCTTGTATTTTTTTTTACTGTTTATTATCTCCCCCTTTGATAGCAATGCCAAAGTATGCTTCTTCCTTTTATGTCTTTCTTGTCTTCTGCAACTCCCCTTGTCCATAATTCCCCCCCTTTGAATGCCTTTTCTCTTTTTTTTGACTTCAAGGATAAAGGGATGCACCTTCATGACTGATGTAGTCTTTTAAGCCATGCCATGATTTCATCTTATGCCATATTTTGTTCCCCATAAATCCACCAAATATCCACAAGGTGCTCTCAAATGTGGGGTAAACCTTGACTGTTTTGTGACTTAACACACTGTCCTTTATTTGAATAATTTTCCACCTATGTTTGGATTCCATCTTGCAATAGGAATCAACACAAAATATTCTTCAAAACATTCATAAACTGATCACAATGTAATTTGCTGGAAAATATGGATGCAAGGAAGATGCTGCTACACCAGTCCACCTCAAGGTTTGTCACAAATATAAAGAAAAATTTATGAAGAAAAACCCCAAGTCATGTCAAATGTATGAGGTCTGTGTTGATGAAATAGTCACTGATGCCAACATGGACTTGCAGTGGCCCCACATGCAGTCATTGATGCCACCAAGTCCCTATTGCAGTGCAAAGGTATGGATGATACCAATACCCTCACATCCAGTGCCTTGGATCCCACATAGTGATGGGTTGTGCCTTGAAGCACCTTGTACCCAGTTTACAAGGTCCCTGTACCCATAAGGTTGGATCTTGGAGCCACCACCTTGTTGACGATGTCGAATACCCTGCTGATGATGCTGAAGACCTTGGAGATGGCTTTGAAGTCCTTGTAGATGATGGAGAATCCCTAGATGGGTTGGAGAAGCATTACCAACCCATTATATGGTCATTCATGCTCTGACAGTGTCATGGTACCCTAGGAGAAGCTTTGGCAACCCCACAGGTGATGTCATGATGGATCTTGACCCTTGGAGGTCTCCTTGAGTGGTTAAGGTGGTTGAAGAAGCCCATGAAGCCTCTTACTTTATGAAGAAGCCTTGAAGAAGTCCTTGGACCCACACTTGATGTTTTGATGGTCCTTTTACCCCTACCATTTGAAGGAATGCATGATTGGGCCCTTTGTGCTATTGGTAATGACCTTGTAACCCTTGATGGGGTCATGGAACCCTTGAATATATTATGACAGTGATGACCTTGTATGGTCTTTGACATGTTGTCGATGCCCTTGGCTTGATAAAGAAGCCCTATTGTACTTGTTGACTAATATGGATCACTTGGTCACTATGGTCCTTGGTACCCCTCTTTGGAAATACGTCGTGATACCATGAGGATGATGACACCCTCAACAATATGTTGATGTATGGTGAAAAGGTGGAGCAATATACCCTAAGACTTAGAAGATGACTTATGAACAAAGATAAGGTTGACCATAATAAAGATTTGTGTGACAAATAAAATAAAAATAAAAATAAAAATTAAAAGTTAAAAACACAAAATAAAAATTCACACTTACCTTGACCTTGAAGTCAGCCCTAACCTAAGGATGTGGACAGGTTGAGAGTGTGTATATACAAGCATTCTCTCACTCCAAAGATAATCCAACGAAGATGAAGAGAGAATAAACTCGCTAACTGAGGTGGATGACTGAGGCAACTTTCATGTACATACCTAAATTTTGGAAAGAAATTTTTCTTGGGCTAGTGTTGGAGGCTTTTCTTCACAGTCCCGAAATTTGTTTTTACCAGCATTTGCAGCAGCAATCCGAAGTTTTTGTAGACCTAGTTTGCTGAAGGTTTTGCATACCTAGTTCACCACTGTATGTGTTTGCATACCATACACTTCTTACCTTGTTTAAGAAGTATTGCATAGTAACTTACATAGTACGTTGAATATTTATGTTGATATTGAAAGGGTTTGAAGTTGATATGATCAGGAAACCCTATTGATATCATTCAAATAGTGCAAAAATTGTAGGCCTAAAACAATCCGAAAATTGCAAACTTACACAGTCCGAATTTGATGCTTCTTCAACACATATGTACAGTCTGAATTTGATGCTTCTTCAACACATAGGAGTAAAATGACGTTATGTTAGTATAGACGATGAAGGTATGTATGCTCATAAGTTTTGTGTGCCATAGAAAGTTTATACAGTAAGACGATAGAAATATATGATGCCCTAGAAACATTTGCACAATGAAGTATGCACGCCCTAGAAATGTTTGCACAGTGAAGTATGTTGCTTATAAAGTGGAAAGAATATCCCGTGGTAGTAAGAAAAGGGTATGAACAATTTTGATACATAGGGATATACAAATATGAATTGCAATGGTGAAACTATGAACAATCTTTTTGCACTGGTGAAACTATGAACATTTTTTGAAATATAAAAGTGATGTGTTCAATATATGAAGAGTGGTGCAAGAACTGTTTGTAACACAGTGAATGTGTATGATGTGCAAGAGTGATGTTATATACTATGATGTATATGAACAGTGATGAGCAGTGGTGATGAAAAAATTGAAGTATGTGAATAGTTTGTGAAAACAATATGAAGTAATATGAACAAGTTTGTGAAACAGTGAAGTGAGATGAGATGAATAGCTTGTACACAGTGGTCACATATAGTGTATGTATGTATAGTATATAGTGAAGTATACTGCAGTGTATGTACAATGATACTTACAATGGTGTATGAACATTCATGAATATGCATATGCACACTATGATGTTGATGATTTATGATGATGATGTATGCTTGATGATGCATACTTAATGCTTACTCTACAAAGGTAACGAGGTACACTTGTTAATACACATACTGTATGATATGATGATGCATACCTATTTATACTTGATGCTGATGATGTTGCACACTTATACATTATGATGCATTCCTGTACACTGTACTTGATGACGATGATGCATACCCTATGATGAAGATGCTATATGATGATAAATCCTACTCCTTGATGATGTATACTTGTTGATATTCCATGTTGACGAAGTGATGATGCTTTGATCAGTGAAAGCAATAGTGACTATGATGTACATGAGCATAGAATATTGTCCATCTTGACCAGCAGTAGTGATGAGTAGAGATTGATAAGCTTGACCAACACTATTGAGCAGAGATTGACCAACAGTATTGATGAGCATAGGTTGATGAGCAGAAGTGGTTGAGCAGCAGATTGATGACAATCAAATATTGGCATCAAGCTTGCAAGTAGAGTCTTGCATTTGAGGATTGGACTCCTCAACTATTTCTTAGTTGGAGATAATAAAACCATGTAGGTTTGTGTTATGAGAGTTGGTGCTCTTTTCATCCGTTGGTGTTGATTGTAATCGAGAATATTGTAGTCTTCCATTACCATAAATAAAGATTAAAATTACATATATTCGTGTGTCTCTCCTGATGTGATGATTATGCTTATGAATCATGGTTAATTTAGCTGATGCATGTGATGATGTAATTGGAAACATAAGGTTAAAAGGTTAAAAGGTTTAAATTGATCTCACACTAATTCACCCCCACTCTTAGTGTGTCCATTGTGTCCAACAGTTTGTTATTGCTCCACATTTGTCTGCAAAAATGGTCATAGGAATGGAATTATTCTGCTATAGGAAGTCACAATATTCAATCCTTCTTTTCTCTATGTGATTTCATCTCAACTATATTACAATTTGCATTTATTCTAAACGAATTCTCTTGCATTGACACTAATTGTTATTCTTCAAAAGCATTTTTGTCTCTTTAAATTTCATCAATTAAAGATCCTCCTTTTTGTTACCATCTCTTTCCCTGCATCCTTTTATCATTATGTGCCATATCTTGCATTCTCATTTGCTTACAACAATGCAGTGAGCATAAAACTTGCTTCCTTAATATGTAGAATGACCCCATCTAAAAGCTTTTGCATTATTTTACAAACCATTATTTGAGCAACAATTTGAAATATTTTCTTGAGCTGTATCAATTTTCTTCTCAGATCATGCTCCATCTTTTCTATACTCTGGCCATCTCTTTTATCAACAATAACATCAACATTCACACCTTCTCTATCTCTATGCAATCAATCCTTTTCCCATTACTTGACTACAAATGAACCATAAAGTTGTGATTTGAATTATATATGCTCTAACATGCTATGTGGGGCGATTCTCAAATCAAATTCCTTGACATCCTATTCATAGAGAATGACTTTCTTATTCCTTATAGAAGATACTCTTATATCAATATCCCAAGTATATTGCATTATCTTTCACTTGTTTTAGTCAGATGGTGTAGTCTTTCAATAATCATTAAGGTCACCATCACTGGGGGCTTATTCTTCTTCTTTCAAGGTATGTAGTGTATCATATACATTAATTATATTCTCTTATCCAATTGACATTGGATATTTGTCAACATGGATTCTTTTAACTGAAGGTCTTCCTTTGCCATTTCAATCATTGCAACTTTTGGTTAAGCAAATAGGATTTTTTTGCAATAAATCCATTTCTCTCTTGGACTATTTTTTCTATTTATCAAAAAGTTTCCTAAGATGTAATATCCCTAATCATATTATGGAGATATTAACTCTAACACAAAGTGTTGGAATGTATTAAACCCATTCATAACTTAGGATAAAATACTTAATCATTATTTGGCTAATTATCTATCCACTAGCTTAATTAGTTGGCATCCACTTGCACCTTAAACTCAACACATGCCATCTATACCCCAGGAATGCTTTATTTCTGATTCTGGGTTGATCTTTTCCACTTTATGGACATCCAGAATTGGTAGCTGTGCTTTACTGCAGATTTTGCTTTATTATTCTTTATCCTGCTTTTTTGTGGATAAGGTAAAGCTACTTAACTAGGAAACCGGGTTCTTTTGTTTCCAACCCATCTTTCATGACTTCCATTTTCTAGGATTAGCTTGTTTTTCCATCACTCTTGAAAAATCACTCATGATTTTGCTAATTCGTGAGGTCCTTGACTGATTTGGGAAGTGCTTTATCCACCTATGGGGGTTTATCATATTTTGGTAAGTCATCCTTTTTGAGCTTTATGAGTTGTCTCCATACAACTCTATTTTCCTTTATAAGGATGTATTACCTATGTAATAATATCAATCATCATTTATTGATCATTCATTGATGCATGTTCATTAATTCCTCTTCTTCTCTCCTTATGCTAATTCTCTACAATTCTCAGTGAGGTTAATTGTGTGCTTAGATTCTTAGCTTGTTTATGGAATTCATGTTGCCATCAAGGCTTTAGAATTCTGACACAAAGATCTAAATAAGAAAATTCAAAACTAGGTGCTAGAATTGAAAACTAGAATTGTTGGAGTTAATTCCAAACACAGTTAGACCCTCCCAAATTCAACCAAAATCAGATGATGGCTCTACAACAGTCACTTACAGGTCTGCAGATAATATCATAGGCTTAGAAGTATGCAAGGATAATAAAGGAGTCCATACACTCGGGAGTGGGCACGTTTACTATACTCATCACACCCAAATTGGGATTTATGTGATTACTAGGGGCTCTTGGTGCATCCAATGGGTGTTGTTAGGATATTTAGACACCTAGGAGTTAGTTAAGATCAACTTGTGTAATATATCCATTAGGTAAAAGTGTGTTTCATTCGTATGCATTTGTAAATATTCTAATCCGATGGTCATGATATGTTCTAGACATAGAGTGATTCGACGGTTCAACTTCTCTTAGATCATACCTACCATTGATCCGTGGCTTAACACCCGATTGGTCTATGATCTCTATTTAAAGAGCATAGAGGGTCATTGGCTAGTTGATCGATTATGAGAAGCTCATGTAACTTTCTTTCTTTTGCATAATAAATTGCTCAAAGTAGCTATTTGGCTGGGGCCGTGGACTGTTTCCCTCTCGAGGGTTTTAACCACGTGACAAACATCGGTGTGTTGATCTGTGATCTATTTGTGTGAAGTAGTTGCTCAAGGTGTTCGGTCTTTTGGGAGTACCCTGTGTACCCGAACATGGTATCAGAGCTTTTATGAAGAGCCGCTTTCGGTTTTGATCTAGATCTGGAATCGGTGTTGCTGAAACTTTGAAAGGGTTTCTGGTTCTGGATTTTTTGTGCATTTTTGGCTTGTGTGAGCTGTTCCATTGCGTTCGGAGCACCGTTTCCATTGGGAAATAGTTTTCGTTTCACCGAAAACCGTGTTTCCATTTGTTCCAGAAACACCAATTTCGGCAAATCTGAAGGTATAATGTTACAGTGATGGATTTATTTTTTTAAATCTCATATTTTATCAGTTTTATTATTAGATCTTTTTTTGTTTTAGTCTCAGATTGTTGCTTTCTCTGGCTGCGTATGCTCTTTCCCGTGCACCTTGCGCGATCGCGGCGAATCAGAAACAGTGAGGGAAAGTTTTTTTTTCTTGTCTTCTCGGCTACATATGCTCTTTGCCATGCACCTTATGCGATTACGACAAATCAGAAACAACGAGAAAACTTGAAAACATAGACTTTCTGGGTAAAGTAACAAAGATCTAACCCCATTGTGTGGAAAAAGTTTTTTTTGTTTTGTTTTTGTGTTTCGTTTTTTTTTGTGATTTGCAGGAAAAAAAAGCAAGCACGGAGAACAAGAGAGAAGAGTTAAAAAAAAAAAACTACCTTCCTCTTTCCATACTTTTACGTACCTTTTAAACTTAGCTCACTTGGTCCAAAGTTGTTTTATTCCTTAATAGGTATTGAGTTCAAGTCTTATTAAGTTACTTTTTAGTGCATGCAATTTCTATTTTCAAGTTACTTTATTGTAAAAGTGCATCTCACATAAATAAAATAAAATAAAAAGTGAGTCACTTAAGTCTTTTAATTTATTCCCGCACTATTTAAAAGTAACATTATTGTAAAAGTGAACCTCACTTATTCTACAAAAGTGACTTCAAAGCAACTTTATTGTAAAGTGGTTGTCAAAGGTTGATCTTGGGAAGAGGGGGGTTCTTTTTTTTTAGTTGGTCAAGTTAATATTTTCCACGTCACTATTGGAGGCATCTTCAACATTTTCTTTGATCAAGCATAACTTCATCATCCAGAATCAGTTTTCAGTGCCGTTTTTTTTAAAACCACATATTTTTTTGAGCTCTTTGCAACCAGATAGTTATTTTCTGTTTTTTCAGCCATTATTTTATAGTATGGCTGCCCCTTGTGATATTATACTTACAAGTTCTACCTATTTCTCATGGAAATCTCGTATGGAGGATGTTCTACGAAGTAGGGGACTTTTCAGGATAACCTCAGGGAAAGAAACAAAACCCATTGATGATGATCAAAAAATTAAATGGGCAAATAGATGTGATGAAGCTTGTGGATTGATTGGGATGTCAATCTCTACTGATTTGCGATTCCACATATCTGGCATTGATGAACCTGATAAAGCTTGGGAAAAAGTTGGAATCTATGTTTGGTAAACACAATGAAATTCAGGGCCATCAACTTGAGAATGAGTTGCTTTCCTTGAATCCAAATGATTTTTCCTGCATTCAAGACCATTTATCTAAGTATAAAACTCTTAGACTCTTATGTGCAAAATGCAAGATTAAGAAAGAAGACAAACAATGTATTTATCATATTCTTTCCAAACTTGGACCTGCATATTCTGTTTTTGTATCTACATTCTACTCCATGAAAGAATCCTTGAATGTAGCTAGCTATCAAGAGCCTAGTCTTGAATCCTTTTGTGATTCCTTAATTAGAGAGAAAGATAAGCTCATTCATCTTGGAATAATTAACAATGCAGATACATCTGTGAAAGCCTTATTGTCCCAACAGAAAGAAAAGTCCAAGCCTCCCAAGAAATAGAATTTTCGCAATAATAAGCCAAACAACAAGGTTCCCAAACCCTCTTAGTCAGCTCCTTCTTTAAAAACTGACAAAGGATCCAAGCAAAAAGGAAAGAGGATTGAGCGTCATTGCAATTTTTGTGGGAAAAATAATCATGAGGAATCTAAGTGTTTCAAGAAGATGGCAGCCTTGGAAGCGGCAATGAAGAAGCACCACATCAGCATAGATTCGTCTTCATAATCTAACTCTCATGGACATGCACTTTGTGCTTCTGGTTACTCTTATACTGCATCTTCTTCTTCTACTTCAAATGAATGGCTCATTGATTCTGGAGCATCTTATCATATGGATAAGGATCAAGCCATATTTTCTACTATGCATGAATGTAACACCAAACAAATATTTGTTGGTGATGATAGATCTCTAAGTGTTGTAGGATCTGGAACAGTTCCAGTAGAAAATGGTCATTTCAGTGATGTACTATGTGTTCCGAAAATTTCCCGCAATTTGTTATCAGTCTATCAAATTACTCATTTAGGTGAAGGTAAAACTGTGACGTTTACACCTCACCAAGTTGTAATCAAGGATTTTAAAAATCCTTAAAATGTCCTTGCTACTGGAATTGTTGATGATATTACTAGGTTGTACAAATTTAACAACTTTGGGTCATCACCTTTTCCTTCAGTTTTTGTTGCGCATAGTGATAACTTGAGCAAACTTTGGCATGAGCGATTTGGTCACTTAAATTATCGCTCATTGCAACAACTATGTAAAGACAATATGGTGAATGGTCTTTCGATGGTATCTTGCAAGGATGGTGTTTGTTCCGGTTGTGTACTCGGAAAACATCATCGGGATAGTTTTGACAAACATGCCTCTTGGCATGCCTCGGTTCCTTTGGAGCTTGTGCATAGTGACTTGTGTGGTCCTCTTCCATCTGCATCATTTTCTGGTTTCAAATATTTCTTAACTTTCATTGATGACTACTCTAGACGCACTTGGTTTTACTTCCTAAAACTTAAGAGTGAAGTATTTAACATGTTCTTGGCCTACAAGGCCCTTGTTGAAAAATAATATTGTCATCAAATTATTAAGTTAAGATTTGACAATGGAGGAGAATATGTTAACAACAAGTTCACTACTTTCTGCACTGAACAAGGAATCCAACAACAACACACTGTTCCATATACACCACAAAAAATGGTGTAGCTGAACGGAAGAACCGCACTTTAAAAGAAATGGCTAATTGTATGATCCAATCTAAGGGACTAAGTCTTCAATATTGGGCTGAGGCCATAAATTGTGCAAATTACATAGTTAATTGCACACCCACTAAAGTTTTACAAGGTATAACACCGGAAGAAGCATGGAGTAAAATTAAACCAGATGTAAGTCACTTACGCGTGTTTGGTTGTGAAGCATGGGCTCACATTCTAGATGAAAAACAGAAACCTTTGTAGCCTAAAAGTGAAAAGTGCATATTTGTTGGATATTCTGAAGATGTAAAAGGTTATAGACTTCTTCAGCCCCATTCACATGATATAATCATTAGAAGAGATGTTAAATTTGATGAAAATCTCTTGGCCTGCGAGCTTAACTTGGCGGGTGTGCCATCTTTGGCCCGCGAGCTTGATTCGGCGAGTGTGCGAGTCTTCTTCTTCTTCCAACTTCCTTGAAAGGTTTCCAACTCCAGTTTCTGATGATAAAAGTGAGGATGAAAATCCACCTCCGCCTGCTCATGTTCCTCCAATTGCACCAGCACCAATACTTCCTCGATGGGTCCGTTCAACATGTGAAGCAGCTGGTGATCTTGCCGATGATCCTAGAGATCAACGTCAAACACGTTCTCAGTTTCAGCGAGCCTCTTCTCTTTTGGCTCAAGTTTTCGAGAATCATGATCCAGAAAATTTTGCAGAAGCTTCAGGAAATCCAGATTGGGATGCATCTATGGATGAAGAATATCGTTCCTTAATGGCGAACGATACTTGGGATCTTGTTCCTCTTCCAAAAGGAAGAAAACTTGTTAGATGTAAATGGGTCTACATAACTAAGTATGCATCAGATGGAAGTGTTGAAAGACTTAAGGCAATGTTAGTTGCCAAAGGTTTTTCCCAAGTTGAAGGGATTGACTACAATGAAACCTTTGCCCCTGTAGCAAAATGAACTCCATCCGCCTTGTTCTTTCCCTTGCATCCTTACATAACTGGGAATTCCATCAAATGGATGTCAAGTATGCCGTCTTACATGGTGATTTACATGAGAAAATTGACATGGAACAACCTCCTGGATATGTTCAGCATAACTATAGCCTTGTTTGTCTCCTTAAGAAATCCTTATATGGCCTTAAGCAAGCTCCTAGAGCTTGGTATGCCAAAATGGATAGCTTTCTCCTTGACACTGGTTTTTCTAGATGCCATTCTGACCCCAATGTCTATACCAAGAAAGTAGGAAACCATCTCATCATACTTGTTCTTTATGTTGATGATATTACCCTTACTGGTAGTGACCCTAAACTTATAACCCATGTGAAATCCATTCTTAAGCAAAATTTTAAAATGTCAGACTTAGGACATTTGCATTATTTTCTTGGTCTCCAAGTCTTGCAAACCAAATAAGAAATCTTTCTTTCCTAGTCTAAGTATGCTTGTGACCTTCTTTGTCGCTTCCACATGGAAGATTGTAAACCAGCCCCTTCTCCCTTCCAGTCTGGAGTCAAACTTTCTGCCACTTGTACTTCCCCTTGTTGGAGACATTTACCATCATACACACTCTTTTGGTCAAATTGGCCTAGTTAAACCACTATCCTAAGTTTAATTGACATCAGTGGAGCATTAATTACCATCATCCAGTCACACCCACGCCTACCTATAGTCAAGGAGGCTAACTGGAGCACTCCAGGGGTGATCTGTGTGACATTAATGCACCTAATTGTTAACTGGTGGTTACTTTCAGTTCAACAAGTCAGTAACAGTCAGTTAAGGCGCCTCCATTCATTAAATATATTATTTAATGAACTGGAGTTAATAAGGCGCCTCCACCAACTTCTGATGGTCAGTTGAGCTTCAGTTAACCTCATTAGGGTTCATTGGAGTCATGCAGTACTAACACTTGATGGTTGGTTTGCTATGACATGTGTTTGATCTCCTTCAGTTGAGATTAAGTCATTTATTGCACTCCAACTTCAGTTAGGGTTTGGTGAGTCAATTAGGGTTTTGGTCAAGTGGTTAACTGAGTGAGATTGCATGGCAAAGAGTCAGTTAAGCTAAACTCACTCATTGAATTCAAATTGTCCCTTAGGTATTCGAATTCTTCATGGAGTTAAGCCATTGCTATGCATGGAAATTGTAACCTATTATTGTTTATAAAATATACAGAGAGGATACCTATTTTGTATCCGATTATTTCCAATTCATGAGTATTTGTTAATAATTCTTTGATGATTTTGATTCCTAGTTCCTAGATCATGTGCAAGAATTAATATGGTATCAGAGCATGCGGCGGGACGAAGAACAATCTCTCAAGAACAATATTTTTGACTGATTTCTCCATGAGAAGTGAGCAATAACTCAAAATTCCAGCACTGCACCAGAAGCCAAGGATTACCACTTAATACCCCAAGTAAAGAACTTGTTGATCAAGCTTGCTTGATTGACTATGCTGGATGTGATGAAAGCCTAGAATGTGCATGCTGTTCGACCTTATGGTGCCCCTTTTGTTTTGATTTGCAGGTCTTAACAGGTACAACTTCGAATGGACTCATCAATCCCTCTTCTCACCCCATTCACAAGCTATTCGGAATGGAAGTTGAAGATGATTGCATCTCTGAAGAGACGAGGTCTTTATGAGGTGTCTATTGGACTTGGAAGAGAGTCTTATGAGAATGAGAATGACTGGCTAAATGACAATGATAGAGCTGTTGGAACAATGTGTCTGGCCCTTGATGATAGCTTGTACTACCTTAATCTTATTTCTACTGAATACCCAAAGGATCTCTGGACAAAATTGGATAGAACCTTTGGCAAGCAAAATGAGGATCATAATAGTACTTTGGAGATCACAGCCAGCACCACAAGAGTTCTTTACTCAAAAGTCTTAGCCTCTACTCTCTCTGATGAAGTTGTTCAAGATGAAGATGAAGCAAAATCTTCTACACATTCAATTCGAATTGAAGAAAGTCTCCATGAAGTGACTCCTTCTCCCGATGCTCCAGAAGTTCATGAGATCTCTGATATCTCATCTTCTCATATTGCTGAAACAGAAGAAGACATTCGAATATCTAATATTGAAGAAAAATACTGCTGCACTTCCATGCAAACATTCACTAGTGATTTTCCTTTGAATTCTGTGCAAAATTTACCAGTAATTGCTTTCGAAAGTGAGGAGAAATTTGATTTTTCTTCCTCTAATGTTGCTGCTGGTGTGCAAATATGTAAAAACTTGGATATTTTGGAAGATATATCAGATTATAAGAGTGACACATTCGCTCCCCATGATCTAGATCTTCCAGCAAATTTCTGCAGGATTGCATGCACCAAAATTCAGAATTTTGAAGAAGAAGAAAACTGTGCATCTACCGTCTCAGTTGACCATAATTTTGGATCTGATATGATCTTATTTGGATCTGATCTGATATTTCTTGGTTCAAAATTTCAGGTTCATAAACCTTCAGTACTACTTGTAGCTGTTCTCATCAATGGTGTGAAGAAACAAGTACCGCAAGTCTCCTACAAAACTGTTGCTGGGGATTTGATTTCATTTCATAGTTTTGGATCTGTTGTGAACTTATTTAGATCTGATTTACATTCTGATTTGATATTATTTTGTTCATATTTTAAAATCCAAGAGCTTTCAGCCATGCTTGTAGCTGCTCTCACAAATTTCGGTGTGAAAAATCAAGTACCGCAGTTCTTCTTCAATTTTGCTGCTGGGGATTTGGTGTTAGTTTCTTCTTATGAGGTTGCTGATATTTTATTTTGTGATTCATTAGCTATTTCAGAATCTATATCAGATTATGGAGCTCAATCATTCGCTCTCCAGAGTCCCAGGGATTCTCTACCTTTGGTCACCAGCTCATCTCCTCACAGAACTAGTAAAGAGGAAGACATTCTGCATCCGCTTGGACACTTGATCCTAAGATTTGGGGCTGATTTTACCAATCATGGTTTGCTATTCAGGGCTGCAACATATCAGTTTCTTGAGTGTTCCACACATGGTTTGAATCATCAAGAACCTTTGCTCTCTCTTCAGATGATTTCAGCTACTCTACATGGGTCCAGTTTTCACCGTGCAGCTGTTTATATTTCTGATTCAGTTGAGTGCATTGTTTTTCTTCCAAAGTGGAAGATTCCTCTAGACATATTCATTTAGTTTGGATTCAGAGGTTCACAGGCATAGTCTCAGGATGCTGCTGCATAGAAGAACCAATTCCTGATTTACTGCTTAGTTTGAGGGGGGGTATTTTTCCCATGAGGTTTTACCCGTTTCCTTGGTTATATTAAGCAGTTACTTTATTGTACAGGGTGACCTATGGCCTTAGTTGCCAAGGCCCTAGCATTTTATGCATCTATGTTTTCTAACTCTTCCTGAGTATAGCTTAAGGGGGGGAGTTGGAGACATTTACCATCATACACACTCTTTTGGTCAAATTGGCCTAGTTAAACCACTATCCTAAGTTTAATTGACATCATTGGAGCATTAATTGCCATCATCCAGTCACACCCACGCCTACCTACAGTCAAGGAGGCTAACTTAGCCTTCTCCTACAGTCAAGGAGGCTAACTGGAGCACTCCAGGGGTGATCTGTGTGACATTAATGCACCTAATTGTTAACTGGTGGTTACTTTCAGTTCAACAAGTCAGTAACAGTCAGTTAAGGCGCCTCCATTCATTAAATATATTATTTAATGATTATTTTTATGATTATTTATTAGTATTTAATGAACTGGAGTTAACAAGGCACCTCCGCCAACTTCTGATGGTCAGTTCAGCTTCAGTTAACCTCATCAGGGTTCATTGGAGTCATGCAGTACTAGCACTTGATGGTTGGTTTGCTATGACATGTGTTTGATCTCCTTCAGTTGAGATTAAGTCATTTATTGCACTCCAACTTCAGTTAGGGTTTGGTGAGTCAATTAGGGTTTTGGTCAAGTGGTTAACTGAGTGAGATTGCATGGAAAAGAGTCAGTTAAGCTAGCCTCACTCATTGAATTCGAATTGTCCCTTAGGTATTCGAATTCTTCATGGAGTTAAGCCATTGCTATGCATGGAAATTGTAACCTATTATTTCTTATAAAATATACAGAGAGGATACCTATTTTGTATCCAATTATTTCCAATTAATGAGTATTTGTTAATAATTCTTTGATGATTTTGATTCCTAGTTCCTAGATCATGTGCAAGAATTAATACCCCTGAAGTAGATGCCACCTTGTATCGTCAACTTGTTGGTAGTATTTTATACTTGACTCATTCCCGTCCTGACCTTTCCTTTGCTGTTGGTCGTGTTGCCCGTTATATGCAAACTCCTCATGAAAGTCACTAGAAAGCAGCAAAAATAATACTTCGATATATTCGAGGTACAATCTAGTTTGGGATTCATTACAGTACAGGGGGGAAACCTTTGTTGGTTGGTTTCATTGATTCAGATTGGGCCGACGATCTTGATGATCGAAAGTCTACTGCAGGTTATGTTTTCAGTTTGGGATCTGGACCTGTCACTTGGGCTTGTAAGAAACAATAAGCTCTTGCTTTTTCTTCAGCAGAAGCAGAATATCGAGCTGCAGTTAATGCCAGTCAGGAAGCTTTATGGCTTCGACAGATCCTTTCAGAGTTTGGATTCGAGCAGCAGCAGCCTACTCCACTTTGGTGCGACAAACAAAGTGCCATCAAGCTTGCCAAAGATCCAGTTCTACATCAGCGCAACAAACACATTGAGCTACACATGCACTTCATCAGAAATCTTGTTCATGATAGTGTTATTGAAGTTCTCTATTGCCCTACAGATGATCAAGTTGCATACATCTTCACCAAGTCTCTTACAGAAGCAAAGTTTTCTAAACTTCAGTCTATGTTAGGAGTTCAGGGATGTGTCCTTAAGGGGGGATAGGTTCTAATGCCTCCTTCCTTCTCCTAATAGTGTCACTTTTGTAAATCCTTCAATCCTATCCCAAGTTATTCTTAAGGGGGGATGTTAGGATATTTAGACACTTAGGAGTTAGTTAAGATCAACTTGTGTAATATATCCGTTAGGTAAAAGTGTGTTTCTTTAGTATGCATTAGTATGCATTTGTAAATATTCTAATTCAACGGTCACGATATGTTCTAGACATAGAGTGATCCGACGGTTCAACTTCTCTTAGATCATACCTACCATTGATCCATGGCTTAACACCCGATTGGTCTATGATCTCTATTTAAAGAGCATAGAGGGTCCTTGGCTAGTTGATCGATTATGAGAAGCTCATGTAAATTTATTTCTTTTGCATAATAAATTGCTCCAAGTAGCTATTTGGCTGGGGCTGTGGACTGTTTCCCTCTCGAGGGTTTTAACCACATGACAAACATCGATGTGTTGATCTGTGATCTATTTGTGTGAAGCGGTTGTTCAAGGTGTTCGGTCTTTTGGGAGTACCTTGTGTACCCGAACAGGTGTATCTACACTTGGGGTAATTTAATTTTATTGTTCTTAATCAGGTATGAATTGAATCCAGAGGTTTAGGTACACCTAGGAACAATTTATAGGTCATACAAGCAAAACTAGCAATTGGGACTTCACAACTAGCTATAGAGTAGAATTTCCCAAACATTATGTGAGGGACATGAATTGTTAAGATCATATATTTGATGGGCCTATTATGATCTTCATTAACATCGGAAAGTGGTAGGACATAAATTCATCGAGTATAGAGTGACATAATGGAGCAGTACAAAAAAACTAGCTAAAATTAATGCAAAACTAGAGTAGGCAATGGAAGATCACTAAAAATTATGATTCGAGCATTATAAAAGTTCTGAAACCAGATCAAGAGTACAATATATTAGAGATTACATCAATTAGCATCCGAAATGACTTTCAGAAGAAGCTCACACTTGATATAATTCGTCACAAAATAACCATCATGGGAAAATATTGGAAAACACTATGAATTTGAATTAGTGGCTTCTCATTGCTTGCTTTGGGACTCGAATCAGTCTGGAACCAGCTTCAAAACCTACAATAAAACCAATGTCAATGGATGAATTCCATCAAACACACATATAACTAAAGAATCAACTAGTTGAAGCAACAGGGGCACATCTCCCAAGTGAAATTGAGAGCTCAAGAGCTATCAACAACAAATCAAAATTCACCAAAAGATGCGAGTAGGGAGAAATTCCTTGTCTTTATAGGCTGAATGAATTCTTGTGCAAGCTATTCTGGCTTGATGCACCCTCATGAGATAGATTAGGAATCGATGTTTTGGAAATCTTTTCTCTGCTTTATGACTTTTCCTTCTTTATCCTACTTGCTTCTTTTTCCCTGCCATTTTTTCTTTTCTTGCTTTTTCTTGCTTTTACTGCTTTATCCTTCTTTTCCACTACTTTCCTGCTTTTGACTGCTTTCATGCCTTTATGCCAAAATCCAACTTTCCCCCGCTTGATCTACTTTGCTTCTTTTCATTGATTTCTAGCTTTGGATGCATTCTTCTAGCTTCCTCCTTTTTTTTAAAAGCTTTCTATTGATCAATATCCTATCCTCTTATCCTTATGTTCCCTCCTGGCAACGCAATCACCAAATTTATCCAAACATTAATTTATTCATAAAATAAAAATAACTATGGATAATCTCAAACATTAAAAGTATTAAATTTTCTAACTACTAATGCCTTGTTCAAATTAATCCCAATAATCAATGTCTTCTTCTCCTAAACCCGTAGGGACTAGATGTGCTAGGGACTTGGTCACTTAGGAAGGTACATGACATAAGATTTGCTAGAGGTTTCACTATCACAGTAAAATTAGCTTCTTACAATTGATAGGTTTTGTTTCCTTCAACACTTGGTCACAATTTCCTACTCGAACATTTCATCTGAATGGAGAATATGAATGGCCCATTGTTGGTCAAAATTTTTCCATGCCATATTGATAAATTATTTTGACTTTACTATAGAGGGAGGGGACTTCTCTCAATTTCAAAACCAATTGTCTTTTTGCCAAGCAACTATCTCACGTCTGCCAAATTTTCTTATGATCATGCAATAGTTCATAACTTTGTTTCCTTTGAATTTTGTCCTCATATGTCATTATTGAATCCTTGGAACCATCTTCTTGCTTTACATTGCTTTGGTTTCCATTTCCTTTGACATCTGTTGGCCTATTTCGATATTGTCATCACCAATTTCTCCTTCTCATCAGTTGTTCTCTTCACCTTAAACTCAAATTCTTTTGAATAACTGACTTTTGTACTCTGCCATGGGTAGCATATCGCTCTCTAGTACATGATCTTGTCCCTTCATTAGAATACTTATCAATTGCCATGTTAAATATCAAGAGTTTTGGAAATATACTTCCCTAGACCATATCCTCCACTTTCTCCTTTGCTTCATTCAATTTTCTACAATCCACCTCACCTTCTATGAGGTCTTCTTCATTCTAAAGATTTAAGAATAAATTTTTAAGGTTTAGAAAATTATCTTTTAAATCATTGACATGTAAGGAATTTTCTATTACAATCTTTCCATTTCCAAGGTTGATTGTTCCTATTCCTATTGTTTTGGAAGAACAATCAACATCATAATCAATTTTATTTAATTTGACTTGTTCTATTTTGCGAAGCTTGAGAATCCATCATTAGTACTCAATTGGCCATCATTGTTTTGTGCAGTTTGTTCTAGCATAGTTGTATGTTATTCTTGTCCCAGTTTCCTTTTCCATACGTTTTTAAGTCCATGTCTAGAAAATCTTGCTATGCCACTTCTACGCTATTTGATATGTATTAATAGTTATTACATTTATAACATTAAACCTTGTATAGATCCACATATGTACCTATATTTCTTGCTTGGGCATTTATTCCATAAGCTTTGCAATATATAACCTTATGCCCAACAGTTGCAAGAATAAAAATAACTAGAAACATGACTTTGATAGCCGAGAGGAAATGGTCTTCTTGGTGGTGTAGTCCATTTGAATTCATGTCTATCAAGCCTTTGTTGATTATGATATTCTTCCTTCTTGTTTCCTTGACTATGATTGGAACTTCTCAAAACATCTGCATAGCTTCTAGGCTTCTCTTCAAATTTCTTCTCTGTTAGCTTGGAACTTTCACCTTCTTCAATGTTCTTCTGATTGTTGCCATAACCAAGACTAGTCTTATCAAGAGGTAGTCTTTGATGGTTGAGAATGTCATATAAGATGTCATATCCCCACCTAATTGATCACCAAAAGTGTGGACCATGTCAAAACACCTAGGGGGACTAAGAGACATTAACTAATTAGCCTAGGGAATTTTGCTAAGTAATTATTGTTTATGCTTGTACTTAGTTTGATTTATTACCATTATTAAATAATATGCAATTTAATTATGTGGAAATAAGTGCCATGTCAGGAGGGTGCACTTGGGAAATCCAACTTGCCAAGGAGGAGATTTAGAAACTGACAAGGGACTGATAAAAGCAAGTAGTCATAGGAAGACAGAGAGTTCCAAAAGCAAAATAAAATATGTCATAAGAAAAGTAGGTAACACTTGACCAAAGGAGGACGCAGTTTCATTTTGGAGGCTCAGTCTCAAACGCAGGAAAGACAGAAAAGCTGTCATAAGGAAAAGCAGGAAACAATTGACCAAAGGAGGGCACAATTTCCTTTTTGAAGGCTCAGTTACAAAAGCAGGAAATGCAGAAAATATATCAAGGAAAAAGCAACAAAAATGGGCCTAAGGAGGGTGCATTTTATAAGCTGGATGAATGACATGGAAAGGGAAACAACTCACATGGCACCTACTTGCCAATTTCTCAAGGAGGGCGCACCACTTGGCTAGGGTTAGGGTTTTAGCAAGGGAGACTTGCCTAGCAGGTGATTGTCTTTCCCAACAAGTAACCGGTGGTATATTTAATGATAAATCGAGCTCCTTTTCTCAGTTTGGATGTTGATTATGTTGATTTTTATGAATCTAAGGCTTCCTTGTTGAGTGTTGTGCCTTAGTCTTTTGTGGGATGTCCCCCAAGTCCTTTCCATCCTTTCCCCTCTCTTCTTTCTACCATTCCATTTTCATTGAAGGTATTGGAGAGATAATGAAAATCACCATAGATTTAGATTAGACATCTACTACAGCCAATCCCTCAATTGAAGTTGAGCTCCAGTGAAGGGAACTTTACCTATGCTCCAATCCCCAATTTGGTGTTAGATTTGGGCCTCCTTCCCTTAGTTTTGATGCCATTTTTGGAGAGATCAATACTCCAAACATATACTTGATATGCTCAGTAAAAATCCACTCTTATGATCTCTGTAATATAGTCACTACTTTTTTCCACTGAGCTCCCATGTTGATGTTTCATGCGTGAGCCTTTATTTGCCCACTAGATGGGGGTTTTTATCAGTTTTTGTAATAAGAATGAAGTCAAATCCATGAGATGAAGTTATAAATGATATTATAAGTAAAATTATGTTAAATTAGTCTCTATAATTATTCCTCAGGATGTCTGAGTTATTCTGGTACGGAATTTATTAAATATTGCACACCTTAGCTAGTTGACTAGGTAAATTTAACTAGTCTTACAATTTTTGTAATTCTGAGAGATATGTGCATCCAAATGTAATTATGTAAGTTGATGGAGGTATTTAAATGACCCCACTATCTATCCCAACCTTCAGAAATATATTTAGTTGAGTCCATATGTTGTTTTGGTATCCTTCTTTACGCAGGGTCTTCTCGGTCCAAAACTACCAGTTTTTCCCAATTCTTCCCAAACAAGCCCAGATCACTCTAGATATGTTCTTGATTGCCTAAAACTTTATTTAATACCTTTTACCAGTAATAACACACATAAGTACCTTGGCCCAACCCCTGGTTAATTGTATTTGAAACATTCTTCCTAGTTGCATGGTTGGGTGACCCAGAAGCGTGGGAGTAGGTTTCAACGGATATGATTCCGAAACCTAAATGGTTCCTGATTTAAATGTGTTAGGGAATATTATTTATCTGTCCTAAAAGTGTCATTGGTTGATTCCCTCAGCCCTCTTCCCTATTTATAATTTTCTCAGCAAATTACCCTTATCTGCCTAGTTCAAAAGTTGATCAATTGAGTGCAAGTTTAATATTAGAATTTTAATTAAATTTGCAGCAAGTTAATATTCTGATTTGTATATTAGATAAGGGATATTACATTGGTATTAGAGCATGGTCCTCCATACCTGCTCTTGATATTTATTAATGGGTCCAAAATTTAATTCCGATTGTAAAAGAAAGGTCTCTAAAGAAGAGGAAGCTGACTCTCTGGAAGGGAGATTCCACGAAAATATGGATGAGAAGGATGAGTTCAGAATATTTGTGAGAAACATGTTGAAAGGGATGAGTGACATTTCAACCAATATCATTCAGTCTGGTCAAGAGATCAAAGAGTTCCTAGCTAAGCAACTGGGTGCTAAAGATGGACAAGGGAGCAGAATTGGCTCCCAGTCTGAAGAGAGAAGGATATTGAGTGGATCCATCTTCTCTAAGACCAGGCCTTAGAATAGGTCTCTGGAATATAAAGATGAACATAAGTTGCAGCCCCAACCCACCATGCTCAAGTTCATGGAAGGCCCGAAGGAAGACCCTAAAGTGCATACTAAAACAATTGCTTCATGGGAGGAGAAATTTGTTGCATATCAAACTTTGAGTGAAGAGTGCAGAAGGGCTCTTCCATTCAAAGATTTTTGTGAAACTCAGTATAGGGGGAAGCCAAGAGGATTTCAAAGGATGCCATATCAGAATTTCGAGTTGAAGAATGCCATTAGCAGAATCACCTTACCATACTTTGATGACACTTCCAAGTGCATAGTGAGCTCTTGGATTCATAAATTGGAAACCTATTTCCAATTGAATCCTATGGTAGAGAGGGATGCCATTAAGTAGGCAGCCTAAACCCTTACTTTATTTTTAGAGATTTTAATTATTTGAATTTTTTCACTCAAAATTACCTCCTAAGTGGTGAAAGGTGTTCTAGTGATCTAGTCCATGGGGTGATTAGGGCATAGGAATGTTGTATATTACCATGCAAGACATTATCCAAAGTCTTGCGGAATTTCATTAAGTTTTGTATAGGTTTTTTTAATTTTTGGTCATTAAAAGTTGTCACTCAAGACAATTTGTTGCAATGTAAAAGAAGGTTACTTGGTCTTTTTTAATGTTGTATAGGGGTATGGGTACTCAAGAAAAATTTCATGAGAGCCCCTACACTATTGGGCCAATTTTGAAGTCATTTAGATAAGTATTACTATGGTTTTGGTCGCTTTTTCCCATGTTAGTCATGGAAATTAGGAAATTGAGCATTTAATTAGAGAGCCAAATTTTGGAAAAGTGACTATAGTCACTTGGGGTGGCCAATTAAATGTTCTAATGTTTATATTAGCTTCCTAAGACAAATTTAAGATCCATAGCCCCCCCCCCCCCCCCCAACAAGCATGTAACAAGTTTTGAGTTGTCCACTCTAGGGGGTGCGCCCTCCTCTCTTTGATTGGTTGGGTGAGTGAAAGTCAATGGGAGGGGCCCCACTATGGTGGTTTCCTCCCCATTTGACATAGAAATAAGGTTAAAAGCATTAAAAGGGGGTTTTCTCTCCCCATATTTGAGATCCCAAACCATGGTTTTTCCCTCGAGAAAATTCGCCCCCCTCTCTCCCTTGTGGCACTTGTCTATCATGCAAAGCGCCTCTCTATTTCATTGTTCCTATTTAAGGAGGGAATTCCTCCTCATTTGGGACAGATTGACTTACGCTCTTGTTTCATTTTTCTCATGCTCTCTTTCTCTCTCATTCTCTCATTGCTCCCATTCTTGCTCTCTTGCTCCATTCTTGTCCAAGAGGAGCCATTGTACTTTCAAGTTTGGATGATAATAGAAGAAATATTTAGAGGAAGTACTGTCCATGCATTGTGATTGAGGTGATCTTGTTCCATTCTTGGTTCGTTTTGTATTTGGGATCTCAAGCAAAGTTTTTTGCTTGAGAGTAGGATTGCAATAGTTTTGTTGCATGCTATGTGGGTTGTTTGCTTAGAATTTGAGAATTTAAAGTATTTCTAGCTTAAATATTTTGTTTCTCAAGTCTTTGTGGATTTCTCACTCCATTTGCATTGTTGGACTAATTTTGTTACAGGTTTCCCAAGTTTGAAGAGTGGGATTCCCAGGTGGGATACCCCATTGTCCAACAAATTTTAAAAAGGACTTGGCATCTTTACTAACATTCTTATTCTTATTGCAACAATTAAATACTTGTTTTTGCACTCAAACATTATCATTTTTCAAGTTTTTACATGCTATTTTTGCCTTAATTTTTCTTTTTGATTTTTGCATGAATTTTTTTGAGTTTGTTTAAAACTCATTTCTATCACTTCTGTGCTATAATAGCTTGTTGTTTTGTGCAGGCTTCTGGTCTCACAAGGGGAGCGAATTCTCAATTTCAACCACTAGCAAGCACCAACAACGCCCAATATGGTCTACTTCAAGTCCCTCACAAAAAACAATTTAAAAATCACTATTTCTTTCTCATTTCTTAATAAATATTAGTGCTGAAATCTATATCCATGTAACAAGATCAAGAGAGTCTCTTCGGCTTGAGTTTGTTGTGCTTCATTTCGAGTTTCAGTACTTAGTGATTTCGGTTTCGGTTGCATGTAAGTGAAGTGGCCCTGCCAATCCTTGCAAGCAACCTTGTAAGTTGCTTGGATTTAGATTAGTTTACTTCATTGTTTGTTCTATTTTTGCCCACACCTCACAAGTGAAGTGGCTTTTCCCACCTGTGTGAAATCACGTTGGCTATCATTTTTATTTCAAGTATTTGCTTATTTCCTTTTTCCTACACCTCATAATTGAGTAGGCTTTGCCTCCGTTGTGATATCGCGCTTGGTTAGTTTTGTTAAATTTTTGTTTGAAGGATAAAATTTATTGAAAGCCCTGTTTTTCCCCCGTATCCTCTCCCTCTGCCGGTTCGAACGATATAGGGTGATGAGAAATGGCAAAGATTTGTGTTGGCTAGTTTAATAGGCACCTAGATAAGTATCTTCATTAGAAAGAAGAAAAAGAGTTTGGACCTTTGGAGTTAGTGGGGTATAGGTCATAGGGGGGCTTCGTGGCACTTTGTGTACTCGAGTTGAGCACCCAACAAGTTTCAAGTTTGACCTGTGGAGCTAGATGCGTACCTTGTGTTCCCGTGTTGAGCACCTGACATTCTCTCTCTAATTGAAGGAGATAGTCTCTTGGGGTAGACATCCAGAATAGTTCATTTCTTTGCAACAAACACCTTAATTCCCTAAGTTAAAGAGAGACATAAAATTTACTAAAATTTACAGGACCACTTGCATAACATTGTTACAATCATTTACATTCATCTGCTTTGCAAGCACTTTATTTTAACCTGTTAATTTATTAGAAGTCATCATGTTCTTGTATATTTGTTAAAGTAAACTAGTTGATGCTTTAGGAAAATTATTTGAAGTTGATTATTGTGACTCCATACCCGAGTAGAGACGACACTGGTCATTTTGATTATTTGATTGTTTCTCTCTTTCATACATTACTGGCTGATTGTTAAAGGGTTTGCTTGACATTGAAATATTTGCATAACTGCACGTTGATTATCATTTTTGTAATTTACAACTCCTAGAAAACATTCTTCAAAAAAGAACTTAGTAAGTAGGGACTACCCCCCTTGGCCTTTAGGAGTTGTGGTCTAAACAAAGGAGTTTAGAACCGAGGTGACAATGCGTTCTTAACTCATAACTTTCCCTCAGTAACACACACATTGGTTGGGAGGCTTACTCGTGTCCAAGTGTGTTTTAGGCGGTAAGAGGTCCGATCCTGGACCAACTCCTCAGTTTTCACATCATGTCGTGATGATGGATTCTGTTCAGAGTACATTTGGAATTGGACAAACAAAAACTACCGGGACAACCTTGGGGATGGGGACCCTCAGGATTCATTTTAAAAACATGGAAGGTGGATTTCATTGCGAGGATGAGAACCACAAAATATGGGTCATTCTGCCTCAACTACCTATGATGTTTTGGAAAGAACCAAATTTGAAAGTGGTCCGAGATAAACTGGGCAATTTTATCTCCCTGGAAGAAAACTGGGACACAAAGGTTGAAAAATATTATGCAAAGATCTTGGTAGAATTAGACCTGTGTGATGGTTTATACGAAGAAATGAAACTAGAAATGCATGATAGTATATGGAATCAGAGACTAGATTATTGGAAAATCCCCTCTAGGTGTTTTGGTCGCAAATTGGTGGGACACATAATATGTGATTTCCTGTTCCCTGCTCCAATTTTCCAGTATCGAAGGAAAATTTGGGTGAAAAATCCTTCGGGTGAGACACAAAAGGTGGCAAAGGAAGGGGACATGACAATAATCGAAGGAATGAACACATCAGAGGAGCGCAGCCAAAACAGAGAACCATGCAAGTTGGTGATCAACCTGTCAACCTCGTCATTTGGTATGTGCATTGTCCCCTTTGAAGTCCCTCATGTTATTAATTCTTTGATGACTATACCACAAGAAAGAGAGAATGCCTTTTTCTCACGCACCTGACCTTCTCCTGGTACTTCTACCAAGAAAGTCCTACCAGAAAAGTTTCAGTCACCTCTCCTAGCTCAAGGACAACTGAAACTACCTTGATCAAGACAAACACAGAAGTATACAACACTAGGGACAGGGTTTCCTGAATGGGGAGGAATGAAGAGGTGATACATAGAGGGTTAAAAACAGATACCCCGCCCAATGTGTTACTAGGAAGAAAGTCCCTAATATCTAAAGAAAAAAGTCAAGCAATGATTGATATAAAAGTTGGTAAACAAACAACTATCAAAGGGGCCCTTAGACCGGGAAAATCCCTACCTAGGGTCAAATAATGTTGTGTCTATCCTTTAATGTAAGGGGGTTAGGGGGCGCCCCCAAAATAAATGCTTTGAAGAGGATGACATTCAAGATAAAGCCTTCGGTCATCCTCTTACAAAAAACAATGACAAAAGGTAAAAAAAACCTAGGAAATTCTAGAGCCATTCTTAAAAGACTCGTCATTTTCCCACATAAGTGTAGGACACTCATGAGGGTTAATCACATCTTGGAGCCCCGTAATGAAAGATATTGACTCCAACAAGCTCGACAATGTGGTCAAAATAGTTCTTGAGAATAGAAAAACAGGAATTTCCTATGCAATTTTAAATATATATGGGTCGTTCCATAATCAAAGGGTTTATTGGGGCAATCTTGCTTCCAGTGGACTATGGGAAGACATAAACATGGTAATCAGAGGAGACCTCAACTTAACAATTTCAAAAAGAGAAGGATGGGGGAAACTAGCTCAACTGGACTTCCTAAGCAACTTCTTCATATATCTCTTTGATTTAAAAGGTCTAGTTGATGTTCAACCAATAAAACTAGAACCAACCTAGAGGAATAGGAGAAGACGGAACAACACAATATCACAAAGATTGGATATTTTATTAATTAATTTATTATAATTTCAGATAAATTTTACTCAACTTCCTATACGATTGCATCATAAGTCAAAGAAGGAGGGATTTTTTATCATCGTCCTGTTATATAATAAATAGACTTATAGGAACAAAAACCTGCCTCTCCATTCAAGTTTAATTCATCTCGGCTGAAGGAAGAGGAATATAAAAAACTAGTACAAGATAATTGGTCTCCAATAAGAACTGATACTTCTAAAACTTTCATGAAACAAATGATGGACAACTTGACTCAGGTAAAAAAGGTCTCCAAAGAATGGGAAAGGAACTACCAGGATAAGCAACAGTAGGAGCTTAAAGAGGTAGAAGAAGGCATTAAAAACTTGTATAAGGGAAATAATATTGGGATTTTTTTTGAAGAGGAACTAAATAAGTTGAAAGCGATGGAAATACACCAAACAACCCCATTGACCAAAGAAGAACAATTATGGAGACTAAAAAGCAGGACAATCTGGATAACTAAGGGAGACAACAACACAAAATTATTCCACAGATTTGATTTAAACAAGAAAAGTATGAATACCATAACAAAGATCAAGAATGAACAAGGAATCAATATTAGGTCCTTCAAAGAGAAATGTGAAGCTGGTGTCTCCTATTTTAAAGCTCTTTTCAACGAAACAAAGGGCTGTATGATCCAGGAAATTATACAGGTATTAAGACTATTCCCAAGATCCATCTCAAGTGAAATGAATGACTCTCTAAACCAAGAAGTATCGAAAGAAGAACTCAACAATATATTACATTCCTTTCAAAAAGGAAAGAGCCTTGTCCCTAATGGATATACAGTCGAATTATTCCTGGATTTTATGATTTGATAAAAGAAGATATTTTAAAGGTAGTCATAGAATCACAGCGACCAGGGAAGGTATTGGGAGGAATGAATTCAACCTTCTTAGATTTAATCCCAAAAAAACAAAAGCCAACAAAATTTGGAGATTTCAGACCGATTTCCTGCTGCAATGTGGTTTATAAATTAATTGCAAAAATTATTGCACAGAGGATGAATCCGATTCTTAGTCAGATCATATCAGAAGAACGTTTTGGGTTTTTGTTCAATCGATAGATTCATGACACGGTTTCCCTAGCCTAGGAATCTATTCACATGATCAACAAGAAAAAGAAAAAGGCCTTCACCCTAAAAATTGATTTGTCGAAAGCTTATGACAGAGTCAATTGGACTTTCATACGTCTTCTACTCATTCAACTGGGATTCTCATTAGAATTGGAAAATTGGATTATGAATTGTGTGACCTTGTCCTCCTTTACGGTATTAATAAATGGCTCTCCTTCTTTTTTTAGACCTACGAGAGGTTTAAGATAGGGATGTCCAGTATCTCCTTTCCTATTTTTTCTTGTTGCAGAGTCTCTAAGCTGTTGATGTATTTGTAACTTTAGAAGATATTCTGATGTATATTATCATTGTATTTTGTTGTACCCCCATCGAATATGTGTTTACCTCTTTTCAGGATGTCATTATTATGTATATACCTTGAGGTACAACCTCCATTGTAAGTCGGGGAAATAGTCCCCAGTGTACCATCATGTAATGTGTATTTGGAGTCTCTCTAGGAGAAGTCAAACTTGTTAGGGTAATAGGTCAGCCCCAATCATGTAATAGGCCAGTCATTTGATTATTATAAATAGGGAGGTGCCGTCCCTCATTTATACATACCTCACAGTCACTCAAGTTCGCATGAGAGAGAGAGTGTGACAAGGAGGAGAGATAGATAGCTGCTGGAGACTTCTTATTACTGGGTTTGATCATCTTATGACACAGTCTTTATCATTGTACTATTATGAGGAAATTTGTAGGGTTTTCTCCTTTATGGTTTCCCCGATGAAAATCTTTGTGTCCTGTGTATCTATTCTGTCTTATGCATATTGTTGTACTTGTTATTCTTCAGATAAAGATCCTAACTATGATAATAAGATCTAAGAAAAACTAACATGGTATCAGAGCCTCTCTGAAAGAATGAATTGTGCAACAACGGAAACTAGGGATTCCTAGTTCAAGGTATTCTCTCCACAAATCATCAAGAAAAGAGGGCTAGGTTATCTCGCCTCAGTAGGGCACATCTTTTGGTGGAAGCAGTTTCAGATTTGAAGAAGCTTCAATTTTGACCCTGTCACTAGTGCCGAGAGAAACTAGGGCATCAAGTTTCAAAGGGTTCCCAACTCAGTCTTCAAAAAAGGACCCTGCTGAGCAACTCGCCTCAAGGAGGCACATCTTCGTCCAAACAAAATTCCTAGACTCAAAGTTTGGAAAATCAGGGTTTCTATAAAACCTTAGGTTAGACAGCTCCGAAAACCAGGTTAGACACCTCAAATCGATAAGATCCAAATATTTTCTATTTCCATTTGAGCTTCTCATTTGAAAGGATGACTCACCATACTCAGCTTGAGAACAAGCTTGTAGGGGATGCTAACTTTTGAGCATGGAAGTACAAAATATTCCTGATCCTTGAAGAAAATAATTTGGATCAGTACATCAATGAAGAAGTTCCAGAACTAGAGGGAGATGAGGCTAAGGTTACTCATAAGAAGAACTTGGCTAAGGCCAAGAGAATAATTGCGGATTCTATCAAGGATCACCTCATCCCCCATGTGTCATCAAGAACAACTTTGAACAACTTTGAAGCAGTTGAAGAGAATGTTGAACAAGGAGAAATTGTGATGACTACCTTGAATGGTCTCCCTAGATCATGGGAATCATTCATTCAAGGAATCTGTGCAAGAAGGAGGCTGATCTCATTTAGAAGACTCCGAGAAAAATGCACACAAGAAGAAGCTCAACTCATAACAAGAGAAGGGAAGATAGAAGCAAATGAAGATCAAGCTATGACAGTTCATATAAGGAAGAACTACAAGAAGAAGGAGAAGAAAGAGAACCACCATCACAAGAAGAAGAAGGACAAGAAACAAAAGAAGATCAAGAGAGATCCTTCCAATGTTCGATGCTATACTTCTGATGAAAAGGGACCCCTTTGCAAGAGACTGTCCCATTAGGAAAAATAGACACCATGCTCATGTTGCCGAAGACGATGAACCAACAAACAAAAGATTTAGAAGAGAGAAGGATGAGTCAGATGAAGAGTATGTGCTAATCTCAGCACTTACGGGCATTATCTCACATGGAAGCAATTATTGGCTTGTGGATAGTGTTGCATCCAAACACATGATGAGATACAAAGAATCATTTGTCAATATGTCTGAGCATGAGTCACTTCACAAGGTGAAACTTGGGGATGATTATCAATACCCCATAAAAGGGAGTGGAGTAACTTTATACAAGCTAGACTCCGAGAAATCCTTAAAGATGAAGGATGTGCTATATGTTCCAGGATTGAAGAAGAATATTCTCTCCAACTATGCACTAGATGCAAAAGGAATGAGAGTTGCATTTATCGATGGCCAAGTTCTAATGTGGCCTAAAGGAAAGACAATAGATGATGCAACAATGATTGGAGAAGAAGACAGTGGATTGTACAAACTAAAAGGACAACTTGAACAAGAATTGGTTCATGAGTCAATAGAACCAAGTGAACTATGGCACTGAAGGCTTGCACATGTGCACTACAGAGCACTACTGATGGCAAGAAAAGTAGTCTTTGGACTTGCATAGATCCAGGAAAAGCATGAAGGCATTTGCAAAGGATGTGCACAAAGAAAGAATGCGAAGAAGACATTTCCCAGCAATGAAAGCAAGGCTAAAGGAATACTGAAGATAGTACACTCAGATGTATGTGGACCCATATCTTCTAGCTCATTAAGCGGGTATGTGTAATATGTTTCCTTTATAGATGATTTCTCATGTAAGACTTGGATATATTTCTTGAAAGGGTAAAATGAAGTATTCAGTAAGTTCAAGGAATATAAAGACTTGGTTGAGAACCAAACTGACAGGAAGATCAAGAATTTGTGGTCAGACAATGGCGAAGAATTCACCTCAGAAGAATTCAAGGAACTCTGCAAAGAGTTTGGGATTAAGATGGAGTTGAGCACTCGACATAATCCTCAGCAGAATAGTGTTGCAGAACAAAAGAACCGAAGCATAATGGAAGCAGCGAAAGCAATGCTACATTACCAAGATCTCCCTATGCACCTTTGGGCGGAAGCAACAAGAACAAATGTGTATGTGCAGAACCGTACTCCTCATCGAGTACTTGACAACAAAATTTTGGAAGAGGCTTTCTCAGGAGAGAAACCAGAATTCAGGCATCTTAGAATATTTGGTTTCCTAACATACATACATATCCCAAAGGAGAAGAGGACCAAGCTTGATGCTTTAGGTAGGAAGGGTATATTCATAGGATACAGTGATACATCAAAGGCCTACTGAATATAATTCCCAGGATTCAAAAAGATCGACATCAATAGATATGTAACCTTTGATGAAGCCTCAACATACTTCAGATCTAGGAGACTACCTATTCAAGAGGTCGAGGAACCTGGAGAAACGAGAGTCCGAGACATGGAAATTGGAGAAGCAAGGGCCAGAAGACCATGAAGATCATGACATGGGAGAACCATAAGAGCCGGTAGAGAGACTTCTCGAGAAGGAATCACACAAGAGGAAACCAACATGGGCACGAGAGATCATACAAGAAACAGAAAGGTATGGCGCTCTAGAAGGATGGCATGAAGAAAAGAAAATGCCAAATCCTTAAAACAACTATGTGGCCCTACTTTGTGACATCATTGAAAAAACACATTCCACCTATGAAGATGCTTCAGAAAAGAAAGAATGGAAGGATGCCATGATTGAGGAATATCAGTCGTTCATGAATAATGATGTCCGGGATATAGTTCTGAGACTAGAAAAGAACTTTGTCGTGAATTCGAAGTGGATCTATAAAATCAAGTATACTGCAGATGGAAACATTGAGAAATATAAGACACGATTCGTAGCATGAGGCTTCTCACAGAAAAAAGGCATAGAATACGAAGAGACATTTGCACCCGTGGCGAGATATACTTCCATTAGGACCATACTTGCATTAGCTGCAGTTATGAAATGGAAGATACACCAGATGGATGTCAAGATAACATTCTTGAATGGTGTAGTCAAGGAGGAAGTTTACATGGAACAACCACTGGGATTCGAGACTCATGACAGGAAGACTCATGTGTGCAAATTGAAGAAGGCCTTGTATGGATTGAAATAAGCACTGAGGACATGTTACAACATGATGGATAAATTCCCAATGAGCCAATGCTTTACCAAGAGTAAAGTAGATTCCAACCTTTACTTCAAGGTTGAAGGTGGAATACCAGTGATTCTCTTGCTATATGTCGATGACTTGTTTCTGACGGGCGATGATGATCTCATTAAAGATGCAAAGAGGAGACTTGCCACAGAGTTCGAGATGAAAGACTTAGGGATGATGCACTACTTCTTAGGCATGGAGGTGTGACATAATGCAGATGGGATTTTCCTTAGTTAAGGAAAGTATACCGTGGAGATTCTAAAGAGATTCAAAATGTTGGACTGAAAGGCGATAGCCACACCTATGGCATCAAACTTGAATATTTTGAGTGATGTTTCATCTGAGTCGGTCGATGCCACGATGTATCGTCAGATGATTGGCTCCTTGATGCATATGACGAATATGAGACACAACATATGCTTTGCTATGAACACCTTGATCCAGTTCCTGATGGATCTAAGATATGTTCACCTGATAGATGCAAAGCATGTATTGGGGTACCTGAAAGGTACAGTGGATTATGGGCTCAAGTATGATACAAATCAGAAGATTAACCTACACAGTTATGTTGATTAGGATTAGGTAGGTAGTGCCACTGATAAGAAGAGCACTTTGGGTTGCTACTTCAGTTTGGGATCTGGAATTATCTCTTGGTTTAGCAAGAAGAAATCATTACAACTGGGGTAGAGTATGTTTATGCTTGCTCGGTGAGTTGCGAGGTAGTGTGGCTGTAGAAGCTACTATCTGACTTGTTTGATCTCCAGTTAGATGTGACTTGTATCTTCTGCGACAATCAGAGTTGTGTGAAGCTGTCGGAGAACCCTATGCAAAGATCATAGGCTTCTAAGACGTAATAAGTCTTGTAGGTTGTCCTTGGATAAATCATGCCAAAGCTCATAGGTTATCCTAGGATGTAATCAGTCTTGATGTGTTTCTATGCTAGAAATAACGAGAGAACAGAAGACGTAGATGCATGATATCTCACATGGGAAATGAGATAGGTTGTCTGAGCAGAAAGGACCCTGGTGTAGTAGGTTTCTTGTACGTAATCAATCTTATAGGTTGTCTGAGTGTAAATACGAGTCTTGGTGTGATATGTAGGTTACTCAGACGTAATCATTCCTAAGACAGGTTATCCGAATGTAAATATGATCCCTGGCATGGTACGCAGGTTATTCGGATGTAATAAGTCCTGAGACAAGTTATCCGAATGTAAATATGAGTCCTGGCATGGTACGCAGGTTATTCGGATGTAATAAGTTCCGTGGGTTGTACGAGTGTTAAAAGAGCCCTGGCGTGGTACACATGTTACTCGGATGTAATATGCCCCGAAGGTTGTTTGAATAGAAAATATCCTGAACTCAGGTTGTTCAGATGTAATAAATTCTTTAGGTTGACATGGAATGTAAAAGCACTGGTGTAGCAGGTTGTTCGATCATAATCAATCCTTACATATATCTATATATGTGTGTGTTCCCATGTTGGAGATGATAAGGTCACGAAGCATGTGAGGTGCACCTAGGCATTTCTCCTTTACTAGTAGAACGCAAGTTGACCATGTAGAGACGTAATGCACTAAGTGTGCTCCTAAGCGATTCTTGCATAGTGTATGTTACATGTTGTCTTAATGACGTGAAATATCCTGACATACTACTATGGTGATAGAACACTAGTGGTATACATTTCAGATGTCTCTGTGTGCTTTGTATGTTTATTTTGTTTTATGAAGGACAAATTAGATGAATTGGATATGACGAGATAAAGGTAGGAGATGCATGTTATTTCCGTGGCAATGTAAATAAGGTCCTAGACATTTCCTACGCGATGGATTGCTCGCATATGTGATGAAGAACTGGATGATGACTAGGCCTACACTCAACATGAAAAAGGGTTGGCTCTATAGAAACTTCCGATGACAGATAATACCTTTTGATGATCGATACTAAGATGATGATAGCAACAACTATGATGATGACTCTATGACTCCGCGATGAAGACTTGACCAGATGTGTTGATGCCTGTGGAAGAGAGAGAATACCTTCCTAGTTAAGAGGGAGTGTTAATGTATTTGTAACTTCAGAATATATTCGGATGTATATTATCATTGTATGTTGTTGTACCCCCATCGAAGATTTGTTTACATCCTTTCGGGATGTCATTATTGTGTATAGACCTTGAGGTACAAACTCTATTGTAAGTCGGGGCAATAGTCCCTAGTGTAACATCATGTAATGTGTATTTGGAGTCTCTCTAGGAGAAGTCGTCCCTGTTAGGGTAACAAGTTGGCCCCAGTCATGTAATAGTCCAGTCACTTGAATAGTATAAATAGGGAGGCACCCTCCCTCATTTATACATACCTCACTCTCACTCAAGTTCGCATGAGAGAGAGAGAGTGACAAGGATGAGAGATATATAGCTGCCATAGACTTTTTATTACTGGGTTTGATCATATTAAGACACAGTCTTTGTGACTGTAATATTATGAGGAAGTTTGTGGGGTTTTCTCCTTTATGGTTTCCCCGATGAAAATCTTTCTGTCTTGTGTATCTATTCTATCTTATGCATATTGTTGTACTTGTTATTCTTTCAGATAAAGATCCTAACTAAGTTAATAAGATCTAAGAAAAACTAACATAAGAAAGTTAGTTCACCCAACTAAATGCGAGGGATCATTCAAGGGGGAAAATGTTTCTACGTTTGTAGAATTGACACACATTCTCTTTGTGGATGATGTCTTATAGTTAGGAGAAGGAACAATGGAAAATATGCAATTTTTAGACCATTTTTTATCATCATATAAGAAGGCTACATGGATTTTAATAAACATGGACAAGTCAAGTCTCATGTTAAATAGAGCTCCTGACGAATTTCAACAAAGGATAATGACAGAGATTGAATTCCACCTATGCCTTATGGATGAGGGATTCAAATACCTAGGTTTTTTCCTCAAGCCCAATGCATATTCTTTCAAGGACTGGATTTGGTTTTACAAGAAGATAGAATCACTAATATCTTGTTGGGCCAATATCTTTCCAAAGGAGGTTGATTGACCCTTTTAAAAGAGGTCCTTCCAAGCATTCCGATGGGCATCCATGGCTTACATCCCAAAAGGAATTTTAACAAAGATCTGAAAGAAGTGCTTTACCTTTCTATGGACAACAAGCAAAAAAAAGGAAGGAATCCCTCTGGTAAAATGGACAACAATGGCTAATCTCAAGGATTTATGAGGTTGGCGTAAAGAACCCTTACTTGTTTTGCTAAGCTCTCTCAACAAAATCTCTTTGGAGATTGACAAAAAACTCCAACTCTATTTGGGGAAAAACAATGACATCTAAATATTGTCCAAACTCGTCAATTATCGATTGGTACAGAAGTAGGGGAAAAAACTCACAAGGGAGGTTTTGTGGGGTGGAAAGCAATGGTACTCGCATTCCCTTTAATAGGAAAATGGACAGCCTGGTATATTGGTGATGGGAAAAATGTGCGAATAGGGGAGGACCTTTGAGTTGGGGCCAACAGTGAATATACCTTGTCTTCCAACACAATTTCTCTACTACAAAGGCATAATATAAAAACACTATCAGATGCCAAGAACACCTCTTCATAAGAATAAGAGTGGAAAAGCACCCACGACATATGGCTGTCAAATGAAGTTGCATATGAATGGTTAAAATTGGTAATCCTGCTAAAATCCAATTTTATCACTCTAAAAGAAAATGTTCCAGACAAGATAGTATGGACGAGAAATAGTTCAACAAGGGAATATGCAACAAACATGGGATATGAAGTACAAGCATTAGAAACCTTCATCGAAGAAAAGGAATGGTGGTGGCACACAATTTGGAAAACAACAAGCCCATTAAAGGCGAAGATCATTCTCTGGCTAGCCCTGAATAACAAATTGCTAACCTGGGAAAATATGATTAAATGCAGATGGGAAGGCTCAAGTTGGTGCGTGCTATGTCAAATGAACTATGAATCTTCCAGGCACTTATTTGTTTCTTGCTCCTGTGTAGGAGCAGTTTGGACTGTGACTACAAGGGATCTTAGCAGAAAATATATTCCAATAGGAACATCTCTGACAAACTACGGTAGGAACTGGTGGACAAACCCCATGGTGCAAAACTATGATGCCCTTCCCTTACTGTGTATATATGGAATTTGGTGGGAAAGAAATACAACCATATTCATGGATCGAAAAATTCCATTCGAAATAACCAGTTCGATGATTGTGCAATTGTTCGGGGAGCATAACATGGAGGAAAAACAGAAAATGACGAGACTCATAAAAAATCTGATGGACACACTGAGCACACTGAGAGGGGTGGCTGAACAATGTGTATAGCTTTTGTTACTTTTTCAACAATAAAAATCATCAACAACTTATTCAATATAATGTAGAGTACAATGTTATCATTATATCAACAATTATAACTCGTCATCACATATCATATCATCATTACATAAGAAGCATAGAAAAACATAGTACACAAGATTTTTACGTGGAAACCCAAGTCCTGGGGGAAAAGCCACAGAAGCCTTATAATAATAGTTTTTCAGCAACAACTGGAAGGAGGAAACAACCCCCTTATTACAATGACTTCAATTATCTAGCTACAACTAGAAGGAGGCTACAACCTCCTGATTTACATAATACAAAATGAAGGAGACTTTATCTCCCTAGTTCTTTGGCTACAACCGGAAGGAGGCTACAACCCCCTTTTCTTGCCCCATCCTGCCACCCTGATATGAAGATGGAAACTGCTGAACCACGACTGCATTAATACTGCAGGCCTTCTAATCAACACCTGTACTACACTGCACAATCTGTACCACACTGCACAACCACTGCCACTACTAACCACTACTCATCATCTGATCACTACTCATCAACTGACCACTGTCCACTGCACCACAACTGTACCACACTGCTCATCAACCTGTCCAATCAAGCTATACCAATCAATCTGTTGCTCACTCATTTGACTCAATCAATATGAGTCTAACCAACTGCTCACTAAACTCAGTCCACCTGAGTCAAACCAACTGCTCATACAACTCATCCAGTGTGAGTCAGACCAACTTCACGTAAGGAAACCTGTGCCAATCCCGCTCAATTGAACCAACATGTACCAAGATGCTTGTGTACCTGTGCCAAATCAATGATATACTTGTGTTATTCTAATCAATTTCTCTGACAGTCAACCAACCCTTCTTACTCAGCCTAGTTCATCAAGTAAGAGACTCATTTGAGCAACCAAGAGACTTCACATATGGTTAACCAAACTCTGTCCCAATCACACTCAACACAATGACACCACAACCAACCTCAATCACAGTTAAGGAAGACTTGAGAGTCAAACATCATAAATCTCAACCAACTAACCTTAGCCAATAAGATAAGACTTAACCAAATATGCCAAACTCAACCAATCTCATAAACTCGTAGACAAAATGTTTTTTCACTCCACTCAAATCAAGTCAACAAATCAAACAAATATCAAGCAAATATTCACTTATAATACTACTAAAGGTTGTCATTAACTGTCAATAACAGTTCAACTCCACTTAGGACAAAGACACAATGATTAACACTTGTCAAACTAGTTTTCAAAGAAAACACTTAGGTTCATCAAAGAAATCACTCACAAGATCTATTACTTGCATGCCAACTTCTCATTCAATACTAGACTATACAACAGTCAAGACAAACACTAAGATCTATGCCAACAATATCCAAGATAATCATCAAGATCTATATCAAGATCACATCAAGATATATGCCAAGATAACCATCACTATAGCCTCCATAAAATATTCAATGACTTCAAATGGATATACCAATATAGAGGTTCACATATTAAGATCAAAGATGAACTCTATCCATGAGAGACAAGTGCCATCACAAGAGAAACCCAGAAGCATGAACCATACTTTTTTGAAGATAATAATATTAAGAAACAATAGAAAAACCAAAAGAAACTCTAGATCATGTCATCATATAGCCCTCGTAACAATCTTTCGAACAAGTCAAGAATTTTGTAATTCCGATTATGTATGAGAAAATTATGCCAATTTTAGTGAGTCTTAAATCCTCAAAGACGCCCAAAGATTTCTCCTCCACAAGGTTTCACACTTTTCTCCAAGAGTTGCGAAATACCAAAGATGTTGATGTATTTGTAACTTCGGAATGTATTCATCTATGTATCTTATGTATTATAACTTGATGTTTATTCCGGGATGTATCTATTATGTATTTGAGTCATGTTGTCATGACCCGATGTTCCAATCGGGAGGATCAATAATGTAAACAAGTCATGTCAAGTCATAGTGGGTCATTAGAGGAAATTTCAACTCAAAATGGGCCTTCTAAAATGAACTAATAAAATAATAGTTAAAATAATAAAATAATATTTATTAATTTTGGAGGAAGAAAAGAAAAAAAACTATTTTTTTTGTTTGTATTTTTAACATATCTCCCCGTGTTTTTACTCAAATTTCGATCGGGAGAGCTCGTTGGATGCAGAATTAAATTCCGCATCCAACGAGTGTCCACTCGGCATACTTTTGACGGACCCCGCTACCCCAAAAACAAGAAATACCTGAAAAAACGAAATGATGACATAAAACACGGGGAGATATGTCAAAAATACAAACAAAAAAAGTAGTTTTTTTATTATGATACCTATCCCCAAATTTATATTAAAAAAGTGTTAAGACCTATACGGTATTTCAAATTTAAAGCAATTTCATTGGTTAACACATGATGACATGGAATTTGAATAAAAGTTAAAATGCCCATTTTGAGTTGAAATTTCCTCTAATGAACCCTCCGATTGTCTAAGTGTTAAAGTCCTTGCAATTCCGGGGCACTAGGGTTATTAGACTCTCCTAGTAGAGGTCGGCCCTAGTAGGGTTTTAGTCATGTCGGGATTAGTATAAATAGAGAATTGGAGTCTCTCTTTATCACACAAGTCATACACACTCAAGTGTAGCGCATAGTTGAGGAAGGAGAAGACACTGGGGCTAGACAAGAAGAAGATTACTGCTGTTGGGAGATCACTTACTGTTTTGGGGCTTTTACTGTTTTGGTGTTGATTCTATCTCTGAGGAAGTTGCAGGGTTTTCTCCTTTATGGTTTCCCCAAGGAAAAACACTGTGTTCACTATCTCTTGTGTTTGATTGCTATACTTGTTATTCTCTCAGTTAAAGATCCTAATAATGCTAGCTTAATGTTGAAAAACTAACATGGTATCAAAGCTAACCTGAGAAGAAGACACTGTGCAGCTGCGGGAACTAGGGCTTCCTAGTTTGTGGATCTTCCTCCACATATTTTCAGCAAAAGTAAGGTGGAATAACTCTCCTCCTTAGGGCGCATCTTTTTGTCGAAGCAGAATCCAATTCGGAGGTTTTTCAGTTTTGGACCTGTCACTATTGCCGAAAATTAGGGCTTTTCACAGAAGAGGAATTTTTCAGTGAGCCCAGGCCTGGATTGATATCCTCCCCAAAATCAAAGTTAGGGACAAATTTCAAGGCATTTGGGTGGACAGAACTCTGGAAAAGCAAAATCCTAATTTGCTCCTGAACTAGCTCTGCAGGATTTCAGCTCAAGTCTCAGATACGACATTTTGACCTGGTAAGATCTAAGATCTCTTGTATTTCCATTTGAGATTCTCATTTTAAGATGTCTCATCATACCAAGCTTGATGAAAATCTTGAGGGAGCTGATAACTTCCGAGCTTGGAAGTATAGGATCTCCCTGGTCCTGGAAGAGAATGAATTAGACTCCTACATTCATGAGGAGGTTCCAGTTACAGAGGGATATGAGGCAAAGGCCTTACATAAGAAGAAGATGGTTATGGTAAAGATGATCATTGCTGATTCTATCAAGGATCACCTTATCCCACAGGTGTCCTCTCTCAAGACACCTAAAGCCATGTTTGATGCCCTAACCAAATTGTTTGAAGGGAAGAAAATAAACCGGAAGATGACTCTGAGAAATCGACTGAAGAATGTGAAGATTCAAAATGCAGAGACCATCCAGTCTTACTTCACAAGGGTTTCTCAGATCAAGGAACAATTAGAAGCCATAGATGAATAAGTGGAGAATGCAGAAATTGTAATGACAACACTGAATGGCCTTCCTAGGTCATGGGATTCTTTCATCCAAGGAATCTGTGCTAGAAATAAGTTAGTCAAATTCAACAGACTACGGGAAGAATGTTCTCAAGAAGAAGCATGGATATCAGCTCGAGAAGAGAAGATGGGAAGTGAAGACCAAGCTCTCACAACCCACTCCAAGAATGCAGAAGAAGACCTCATTACTCCAAAGGTAAGGATTCTCATCTCAGAGAGAACATTAGAAGAGACATATCAAAATTGAGATGTTATACATGTGATGAAAGAGGACACTTTACAAAAGACTACCCTAAGAACAAGGGCCACTCTCATAAGAAGAAGGGGAACAAAAGAAGACATCATGCTCATGCTGCAGAGGATGATGAACCATCCAAGAAGAGATCCAGATATGAAAGTGAAGATTCTTCAAGCGAGGATGAATATGTTCTGATCTCCGCTCTCACAGGTAACATTTCTCATGGAAGTGATGATTGGCTTATAGACAGTGGGGCTTCCAAACATATGACTGGATTCAAGGAATCCTTTGCGAGACTGTCAGAACATGAATCACCTCACAAGGTGAAGCTAGGAGATGACTACCAAAATCCAATAAAAGGTAGTGGGGAATCTTCATATAAACTAGACTCTGGTAAGTCTCTAACAATGAAAGAAATATTGTTTGTGCCAGGACTCAAGAAGAACCTTCTCTCCATATCAGCATTGGATGCAAAAGGGATGCAGGTTGCATTCATAGATGGTCAAGTCATCATGTGGCCAAGAGGTAAGACTATCAATGATGCAGTAGTGATTGGCGAACAAGAAGGAGGGTTGTACAAATTGAAGGGCCATCCAGAACAAGCCTTGGTCCATGACATAGTAGATCCAAATGAGCTTTGGCATAGAAGTCTTGCACATGTGCATTACAGAGCACTACCTATTGCAAGCAAAGCTGTTGAAGGTCTTCCAGAATTCCAAGCAAAACATGATGGTGTCTACAAAGGATGTGCGAAAGGGAAGAATACAAAGAAGACATTTCCCAACAACGAAAGCAAAGCCAAAGTCATACTAGAAATCATCCACTCTGATGTATGCGGTCCTATGTCATCAAACTCACTAAGTGGGTATGCATACTATGTTTCTTTTATTGATGATTTTTCTAGAAAGACATGGGTTTACTTCATGAAGAACAGAGACGAAGTATTCAGTAAGTTCAAGGAATTCAAAGCCTTGATCGAGAACCATACTGAAAAGAAGATCAAAACCATTCGATCAGATAATGGCGGAGAATTCACTTCGAATGAATTCAAAGAGCTATGCAAAGAATCAGGGATTAAGAGGGAGTTGTCCACTCCATATAATCCTCAACAGAATGAGGTTGCAGAATGGAAGAATAGAATGATCATGGAAGCTACAAGGTCAATGCTTCATCATCAAGATCTTCCTATGCATCTTTGGGCTGAAGCTGCCAGAACAACGGTGTATGTACAGAACCGTACTCCACATAGAGTACTCGAGAACAAGACTCCTGAAGAAGTCTTCTCCGACAAGAAACCATAAGTCAGCCATCTCAGATTATTCGGCTGTCCTGTGTACATACACATTCAAAAAGAGAAGAGAACAAAATTAGATCCTTCAGGAAAGAAGGGCATATTTGTGGGATACTCTGAAAGCTCGAAGGCTTACAGAATCTATTTCCCAGGATACAAGAAGATTGACATTAGCAGGGATGTGACATTTGATGAAGACACAGCTTACAACAAATCCAGAAAGAGACCTGCTGAAGAACCTGAAGAAGCAGAAGCAGAAGTACCCAAAATTCATGACACAACCATGAACGAAGAAGATCAAGAAGAAGATTGAGATTTCGAGGAACCACAAAGACCTGTAGATCCACCTATGGAGAAGAATCCTCATAAGAGGAAACCTGCTTGGGTACGTGAACTTATCCAATGTGCGAAAAGATATGGGGCTCCAGAAGAGAATCACAGAGAAAGAAAGAGGACCAGATCCTGCTCTGGGTATGTAGCTTTACTATGTGATTTCATTGATAAAGAACCTTCCAGTTATGAAGAAGCAGCAGAAAGGAAAGAATGGAAGGATGCTATGATCGAAGAATATCAATCGATCATGAATAATGATGTTTGGGATGTTGTACCAAGACCAAAAGGGAAGTTAGTTGTAACTTCCAAATGGATCTATAAGATCAAGCATGCTGCAGACGATAGCATTGAAAAGTATAAGGCAAGATTTGTAGCTCGAGGTTTCTCTCAGAAAGAAGGAATAGACTATTAAGAAAGCTTTGCACCTGTAGCTAGATACACTTCCATCAGATCAGTACTTGCTCTGGCTGCAGTGATGAAATGGAAGATACACCAAATGGATGTCAAGACTGTTTTCTTGAATGGTGTAGTGGAAGAGGAAGTGTATGTAGAACAACCACTCGGTTTTGAGACACATAACAAAGAGTCTCATGTATGCAGATTGAAGAAAGCCCTGTACGGTTTGAAACATGCACCCAGGACCTGGTACGACAGAATTGATAGCTTTCTATCCAGTTTGGGCTTTACCAAGAGTAAAGCAGATTCCAACCTTTACTATAAGGTTGAGGATGGCAACCTAGTGATGCTTCTACTATATGTAGATGATCTATTTGTGACAGGTACAGATGGGTTGATTGCTGATACGAAGAGAAAGCTTGCTGCTGAGTTCGAAATGAAGGACTTATGGATGATGCATTACTTTCTAGGTATGAAGGTGTGGCAGAGTACAGATGGAATCTTCGTTGGACAAGGGAAGTATGCAGTAGAGATCCTGAAGAGGTTTGGGATGATGGACTGCAAGGCTATGGCCACACCTATGGCATCGAACTTGAAGCTATTGAGTGATGCTTCATCAGAGTCGGTTGATGCTACGATGTATCGTCAGATGATTGGGTCATTGATGTACCTGACGAACATGAGACCAAACATTTGCTTTGCTGTGAACACCTTGAGCCAGTTCTTGACAGATCCGAGAAGTGTTCACTTGATTGCTGTAAAGCATATTCTGAGGTACCTGAAGGGTACAGTTGATTATGGGCTCAAGTACGATGCAAATCAAAAGATTAACCTGGAAGTTTATGTTGATTCAGATTGGGCAGACAGTGCCATCGACAGGAAGAGTACTTCAGGGTGTTGCTTCAGTATGGGATTAGGTGTGATCTCTTGGTTTAGCAGGAAGCAATCATGTGTGGCACTGAGTACAGCTGAAGCAGAGTATGTCGCAGCTTGTTCAACTAGCTGTGAGGCAGTATGGCTACGAAAGATACTATCTGATATATTGGATCTCCAGTTGGATGCTACTTGTATACATTGTGACAACTAGAGTTGCGTGAAGTTGTCAGAGAATCCAGTGTTCCATGACAAGTGGAAGCATATCGAGATCAAGTATCACTATATCAGGGATATGGTGCAGAGGGGAGCAGTGAAGCTCCAGTATGTTGCGACGGAGGAACAGATAGCCGATGTATTGACGTAGCCATTGGCTAGGCTGAAGTTCGAGTACTTCAGGGAGAAGCTTGGTGTTCTCCAGATCGAGGTTTCCTCCAAGAGAAAGTGATGAGACCCATAGCCATTCTGACATGGTGAGAGGATTGGTTCCTTCCATGGTCATATGTAAGGGTTGAGCCATTTTGTCATGGTGAGAGGATTGGTTCCTTCCATGGAAGATATGAGTGTTGGCCATTCTGTTGAGTAGGACAAATGTAAGGGCAATTGCCATTCTAGGAATGGAGGCACCTGGTCAGTTACCAGGAACACTCAGTGTAAGACTGAGTAGCCATTCTGATGTGATAGAGGGATGTGTTCCCACTTGATTAGATGTAAGGGCTGAACCATTCTGTCATGGCTAAAGGATTAAGTTCCTTCCATGTCAGATGTGAGTGTTGGCCATTCCGACGAGTAGGTCGGATGTAAGGGCAACTGCCATTCTCTAGGAGAATGGAGGCACCTGGTCAGTTACCGGGTAGCTCAGTCGAGGAGGACTGGGGGCCATTCTGATATGATTGCTGGGATGTGTTCCTTCATGATCAGATATGAGTGCATAGCCCTTCCATCAGTAATGGGATGTGTTCCCTCACTGGGTGGATGTAAGTGCAGAGCCATTCTTCGCATCATGTGTTGATCAGATGTAAGTGCTGAGCCATTCTTCGCATCATGTGTTGATCAGATGTAAGTGTTGTGCCTTTCTTCACATCATGTGTTGATCAGATGTAAGTGCAGTGCCATTCTTCGCATCATGTGTTGATCAGATGTAAGTGCAGTATCTATCTTCGCATCATGTGTTGATCAGATAGAGATGTTGAAGCCTTTCTTCGATCATGTGTTGATCAGATGTAAGTGCTGGGCCTTTCTGATATGATTATAGGATTAGTTCCTACATGATCAAATGTGAGTGCTGGGCGTGCCTTTCTGACGAGTAGGTCAGATGTAAGTACTGGGCGTGCCATTCTTCGTATCATGTGTTGATCAGATGTAAGTGCAGTATCTATTTTCGCATCATGTGTTGATCAGATAGAAATGATGAGCCATTCTTCGTATCATGTGTTGATCAGATATAAGTGCTGGAAAAGACCTACATGGAGGCTAGGCCTACAACCAGCATGAAAAAGGGCTGGCTCTGTAGAACTTCCTGTGACGAGAAGAATCATGAGATAGCACCCGTGATGATCCAGATCGAGTGATGATGATCCAACAGTAATGATCCAGATCGAGTGATCATGCCCAGTGATGATCCAGATCAAGTGATGATCTAGATCCAGTGATGATGTCCCATGATGATCCAGATCCGATGATGAAGATGACTTGAAGACTCAGAAGACTTGAGATGCAGAAGACGAGATGATCCAGCTGATACAGAGAAGAAGACTAGTGCTGAAAATTGTGTCGAAAGAATACCTTCCTAGTTAAGAGGGAGTGTTGATGTATTTGTAACTTCGGAAT
>LPNX010123311.1:0-14176 GCA_001517045.1 Pseudotsuga menziesii
TAGATGGTGCTGCAGTAGATGGTCCTGCACCAGTGGGTGGTACTGCACTAGAAGATGGTCCTGCACCATGAGGACCTGGTGTATGTACCACACTAGGGATAGATGTCCCATGCTCACCCATATGCTGAACCATAGTGCTATGGCGAACAACGGCCCGTGCCAAACTCAAAAATGCCTCACTTGTCTGTGGAATCACATGATGTACAGGTGGGACATCTGGCCCAGGCAACTGCCTGCGAAGTGCAGGGATAGGGCGATCAACGTCTCGAAGCCTGGCATTGGGTCGATTTTGGTCGGTTTTGGGGCATCCCCCCATCGATCCCATGAAACCGCAATATATCAAAATAGTTTACGTGTTTTCCCAACACGAACTCTGCATACATCTTCCGAAGGAAGTACAACGAGATTTCCTTGTTGTTGTGTGGTGGCATATCAAAAACCATATACCATCTGTCCATCCAGTTATCAACAAATGGTTGATATGTGTACCACTCGATAGAGATATGTGGCATGTTTGCATTTGGGATTTTCCCCGTGCGAGGGTCCCTAAACAATGAAAATATATGCTCCTTGGTGATTTTCAACTTTTTTACTGCATTGTAGCTAAGCCCATCAGCGTACTCACGTCTTTTTCTTTCTCTATATGAAGTAATATCATATAGTACGTTGTTTGACAATGTGATGGTCTCAACAATTGCATCCAAAGTAGATGCAAGTGAACGTTGGATTCTATCACCACCACTAAAAGCACTACTCAAGCCTCTCAACTGGGCAAGCTCTCTCAATATTTCCGCATTCGGGTCCATAGCCGCAACTGAAATAAAAAAAATCAATAAGAAAATAATTAGAAACGTATACATGGTATATAATGACATCTCTTCAAAATTGAAAATGTAAATGCATCTAAATCCAATTATCTTTAGAACATCCAACCATCCAATAGACCTATATAATAGTAAATAAAATGTCACCACATAACTAATTCAAAAGCATAAGCTAGATAACAAAAATTTACGAAACCCCATCAAAATAAACTGTGTTTAACATGCCTTTGCAATAAGTGGGTTGCTACCAACAAGTATATATTATCATTTAAAATAATATGCATAACAAAATATGAAAAACTAACTTAAGCACAAGTCCAATTTTGTCTACAACAAACCAATCACATACATATATAGTGTTTACCTAATAAAATATCATGGGCTTTACTCAAAACATTATCATGGGCTTTACTCAAAACATCATGACATTATAAATGTAAAACATATCAAAATAAACTTGAACAACATGACGTGCAATAACTCTAAATAAATTTTGCTAGCTACTCATTCATCATGTCAAATTTTGATAACATAAGTAATCTGAAACCTTCTTCAATTGTGATTGCAACCTACAAATATTATCCATATACAATACAATTCATATACTAAATGTAAAACCCACTTCATCTCTTCAAAATTCAAACTAAATCTAATTAAAAATCAAGCTCAGGTCATAACATTGGTTATATTGATTTTTTCAAAAAATATGGTGAATACACATCTAGTAAAGGTTGTTTTAAATATCTATGGTTGATGACATAGTAGTTCTCCTAGTTGGCACCAAAATCAATAATATCAAAGGAAATGTTGGCATTTGAATGGAGTACAAAAATAGGGTTGATTCTAGTTGCATGCCTCATAGGGTTATAAGTTATGTAATTGAGAGAACCTAAAATGGATGAAGACTAGATATCAATGAGATAATGACTCCTCAAAAATTACTAACGATGGAACATAGGGTGGATAAAATATCCATCTTATGTGGTTGTCCATTTCTAATGAGGTTGATATTAACAAGGGAAACCTACAAGGTGAACACAACTAGAATATTATTCAAACTCTTGAAATCCCATGTCAAATGCACCTACTCTAACCCAAACCTAGTATTGATTTGCCATAGTGTCCCCAAACATGTTCTCTTATCATTTTGATTCCAAAGTGACCCCATCACCCTAATGGAGGCTTTAATGATTCCAACCCTTATTGAATATGAGAGTTTGCAAACATTATCAATTGATAATTAAAGAGAAGATATAATGCAAAGAGGACATATTAGCTTGTTCCATAGCTCATAGATTCTCTCATAGCCCAATACTCATGGAATTAATTTTATGTAAAGCCTTTCATCTCATCAGCTAATGGATGCCCTCAAAAACTTATATGAATATAATTGATATTTGTTTAAAGGAAAAATGGAGTTTATATAATATGTTTGAAAGCATGATACTATTATATATATTAGAAAGTCAAACACTAAGGGTGGTAGGCCAAAGCCATTAGGCCCTTATATTAAGCCCATAGTAAATGAAGGACCCTCATTTATAACTTCTTCTAGTTCTAACACTAGAAGTGATGGGGAGTTGTCAAAGGAAGATAAGAGAAAGGTTTTCAGTGGGGATGTTAATTCTCTAATCAGAAAGGGGTGAAGGGCAGGGGGGTAGGCACACAAGAGGTTCAAGAAATGAGACCTTACACGTGATAAGGATTTGTCTAGGGGTTTAGGTCTATATAAACACAAAGAGATGTCTTCATGTTCAATGGGGATAAATTCACTTATGCATCACACAGAAACTATCATGGGCTATGGTAATTTTATCTTACTTCATAATATTTTGATTTAGTATTTATAGGGACTTGGAATTATCACACTAAATTAAATAGTTGGTGAAGGTTAAAAAAATCTTTGCTAATAAGGTTGGATGAATGAAATCCAACTTGGATTAGAAGGTGCACTTGTTGGAGTTTGGAATAACTAAATCTCAAAGTTGAGGTATGGGCACATAAGGGTAAAAGAAAAACCCGGTGAACTACTCTAGAATAGGAATAAAATTGGTGGGCCTTACTTTTCTAAATTAGGTTATGAAATCATAATGTATCATGCAAAGAGGGAATATTGTTGGTGGTGGACAAAGATATGGAAGGTGAGAGCACTTAAGAAGACAAAAAATTTCATGTGGGTATCTTTGAAAAATAAGGTACCTACTTGGGATATTCTAAAACAGAGGAATGAACATGGACCTAGTATTTTCTATTTATCCAAAAATGACGATGAAAATGTTCTTCATTTATTTTCCTTGTGACATTTCTCATTACAGGTCTGGAAGACATAACTCAATGGATTGAAATTAATAATGTGGGGATGAGGTTACATTAAGGAAAGTCTCAAACAATATTTTGAAAGACAAGAACTAACAAACTTCCTTATTGCTCCTTTCCTTACGTTTGAGGGCATTTGGTTGGTCTGCAATTCAAGCTGATTTGAGGAAAGAACAATGCAAACCAACCAAGTTTCCTCTCAATTTTTTTGTTTTATCATGATTACAAAACAAATGGGAAAGACTAAAAAATAATACATGTTGGTGAATTAATTATGGATAGATCTAATACAAAGGTGAATACACCATTTAACATCTAGAAACAATTCATACAATTCAACAATTTCATACAAGGGTGAGTTCATGTTGGAACAAGGAATGCCAATAGAAAATCAACCAAGGGTATAGGAATCAACCAATGTTGCGGGCGTGAAATCTCCTCCCCTCAACTTGAATCAGCTCCTGAATGGTGTTGTCTCGCTCCAAACGCTCCAAACGCTCCAATGGCCCGTCGAACTCGCGTTCCTGATTGTGAAAATGGGCCGCAGACTGTGTATTTTTTTTTTATGGTTTGCAAATCGCGCGTGCATGTTAGAACTACAAATCGCGTGCGCGTTTTAGAAATACTAATCAAGTGCCCGTTTTGTAGTTCTATAACGCGTATGCGATTTTTCTTCCTATCCTACATGTTCCATGACATGTCAGGCTGGGGTTGAACCATACCAAGTGCTATGTCAGGCTCGGGTTGATGTATTTTTTGGTAGCATGATGTTGTTTTTGAAAACTAGGATTGCATCTTAAAGGTCCCTCATCTTCTTGCATTGACCCTCTTCTTCCCATTCACTGAACAATAACAAAAATGGATTTCTAGGCATGAAGGAATGAGGAGACAACATAAAAACATGGGGGAAATGCACAACATGCTCCATCTGCGTGAGGGAAGAAAAACGACCTCTCAAAACCCCCAAGTCGGGCATCACCGCTGCACATTCACTCAGTCATACCAAAAACAAAATCCCCAACCATGGAGGAATGAAGAGAACAACCCAAATCATGAGGGAGAATGCCCCAGCTATCTCTAACTACGTGAGGAAGCAAACACATGGGTGAATAATGGCTTGGGAATGCATTTACAAGCATTTACTTGCCCAAGAATCCAAAAACATGTTTTCCAAAAATGGGTGACTTCCCAAATTCGAATTTGACCTCTATACCTTTCCCATCCCAAGGCAATAACTTCCTTCACCAACTTTAGATGAATGGGCATACAAGACAAAATGGATAGTTGACAACTTTATGGGTTTTCCCCTTGGAATTTGCCTTTTCCCCATTGGCTAAAGGGTTTGAATAATCCCCCCCCTATTCCTTGTGAAATCATGCTCCCATCTCTTTCATGTTATAGCTAGTTGTGGTATTTTTTTATTAATTTTCATTTTACATTATGTCTCAAAATGTATTGTTCCTGGCTCGCAAAATAAACCTTCGGCATCGATTTTTAATCACCAAACATAAAACACTAAATCCATGGTGGGGCATTTTCCTTTATCTCCACACCACGATTAAATACAATATTTACATCATATGCAATTCAATACCACGGGGTTAAAACCGGGGTGTTACAATGTTGTTGTTGATACCATGTAGAATTTGAATTATATTATGAGACATTTTATAATTTTGGCATACAGTGTTGGCCAAATGACCCCCCTCCTTCAAGTGTTCGTGAATTTGTATCTAAAATATTATGTGAATGAGAGAATGATCAAGTATTCTATAAGAAAAAATGCGTCGATGGAAGAAAATGTGAAGAGTGTTCTCATTTAGCTCTTTTTGATGTTAAATACCCCATTGATCCAAATGATCCTCAATTTTCAAATCGCATTGTGAAATGGAAGAGATATGAATATGTTGATTATACTCATGTTACATATTCAACGACAACATCAAGAAATATTGAGTTAGTTAAAGATGATATCTCTGTGACAAGTTTTATGGATTCGTTCAAGTAGAAAATATATAGATATATCAAACACTCTCATACAACACGATGGAAAGACTTACAGTTCAAGAAATCATGGGATGTACTTCCAAAAGGAACAATATTATCAATTGTTTATTTTGCTGAAAATTACACTTTCACTCCACAAAAGGAGATACAAAGTGAGTATTATCATTCAGACCAGGTATCTATACTTGTGCATATTTTGTACAGACATGTAGAGCTTCAAGTCGATGGTTCTAATAGAGATGAAAATAATCGTGAAGTGATTAAGAAGTACCATTTCTACATTAGTGATGCTAGTACAGATGATACATGTTTTGTTCAATATTGTTTTAATATGCTTTATAATGAATTATCAAGACGAAGGGTCACTTTTAAATAGCATTGGGTGTGTTCAGATGGTTGTGCTGGTCAGTTTAAATCGACATGCTCATTCTTATGGTTGTCTTGCATTCATAATAAAATGGATGTTCACCACACATGGAGTTTTTTTGAAATTGGACATGGAAAAGGAGAACATGATGGTCAGTGGGGCCTGCATAAAATGATCACTTAGGAGATATCAAATGAATCACTCCACTTCTCGCCTCACAAATTAAAATGATGTTGTTAATTGGCGCAAGAAAAATTTAAGACATGAATTCAATGAAAGGATGGATAATGTGAGAAGGTATGTAATTTTTTCGATGAACCTTAATGTTTTCAAATGCAGTTATTTACCATGTTTATATGTACATGAGTATTTTTATTTTTAAATTATTTAAAAAAAGGTTTAATAAATTGTTGTTAAATGTGAAATTTGATTTGCACAAGTGATGGTTTTATCTTGAATAGGTTCTTCTGCAATATTGCAATGACCGATGTTGACAGATAAATTCCATATAATTGTGTTGCAATCCATAAAACAAGGGATTTACACTCCATTAGGAGTAAAAAATGGCAAATATACACGTAATCAAGAAACGAAAATAGTCTTGATTATGTCTTGCATGTATTAATGTTGTCGAGTCCTTCGATGAGTTTCAAAACCAAACTAACAAATTTATCAAACCATGGATACACCAAGAATTGACACCATTGCCCCCATTTGGAAATATGACAGATGAAGAGTGCGATAATGAAGTAGTTGTGATTGACAAGGATTATGATAGTGTTTTCGATTTGGTTAGAGAAGGTGATGTATTTGTTTTCATTACACCGGCAGATAATCCATAAAAAGTGCATTATTATTTATTGAGATGCACTAGGTCGAAAAGCACGTTGTTGCAAGAATTTAAGGATCTATCAAATTATACGTATGCAGTGGGTTCAATGGTGTTAATGGGGTATTTCTTTGCTGAAATAAAAAAAATGTGAAGACCATATTATTTTTCAAGACTATGAGCCATATGTTATAAGTTCTCAGTACAGTCATTTAGTCATAGCGACCTGATTGCAATTGAAACCAGTGAAAATTAGGAAAAAGACCAAGATTCGCCAATAGAAATTGTCGATAGAAGATCGTAATGCCATTCTTGAAAACATTGACCACTAGAACATTTCATATCAGTCAATAATACATTGGAATTGATTTGTATTGGAGTTTATAGTTTATGGACTTTATTTGTATTGGACTTTATAGTTTATGGACTTTATATTGGACTTTATTTAAAGACAATGGACATGCATCATTCTCCATTGTTGGTTTGTGATTGAATGAAAAATTATGTCTTTGTGATATTCCTTAAGGTTAGTTGACTACAATGGATACATGCTTTCTTTCTTTCCAATTTTCTCTCTTTTCTTACACTTTTTATATTAACCAATAGAAATGGTTCTGGATATGTTTTTGTTCATAGTTCAAATTTACATTGTTCTTCAAATTGTTGTTCTATGGATTTGACATGTCTTTCTAGTAAGACATGCATTTTATGCATGCAATAACTTTATGTTTTCTTTTAATTTATATAATGTGCTTGGATGCAATATTTGTATACTTGAAAGTTTATTTAAATGTGCTTGGATTTAAATCGATGTTTTCAATGAGAGAAAATATGTTCTTAATTGTTAGTCCTATTGAATTTGTACCCTTATTATTGATTTCCCAACTTATGGATTTATTGACACACTCTTTGTATCAAGATAATTGTTTATAAGTTACCTTAGATTATATGGATGCATTGAAACACCCTTAATGATGGACCTTAGATTATAACTTACCTACCAATGTTAGCATCGTTAGGTTATTGAAGGACTAAGATAATGAATATTGAATAAAAGAGAACAAAAAAAGGTTATACAACTTGCTTTCTCTTTTAACCATGTTTAAAAAAGTAGTACCAACAAGCATATTTCCCAGTCTATGACAATTATTGCATTGTCATTAATTGCAAAAAGGAAAAATACACACACCTTATTTTTATGTTCTTTAGGAGAGTAACTCCAAGGATCCACTGGTCCTATTTATACCCAGTATGATATAACCAAGACTTAATGAGGGTTTTAAACACCTCTCAAATTTACTTCTGTATTTTTCTAGAACTTGTTCCAAGATTAAAACTGTAAACCAAAGTTCAAAACACATGTTACCTAGATAAATGGTAAAACTAAGGGGTTAAATAACTTACCGAAAGACACATTGAATTTTTATGTGACATGAACCAATGGATAATATCTCCTTTAAGTGGGAATCCCCTTCCAAAATCTATATCACAAATATTTGAACATGAGTCCTTTAAAATCCTAGTATGGATGAAAATGTAATTGTCATATCAATTGGGACAATTTTGAAGTCAAAATGACACAATGCAAGTTTGTGACACTAGAGGAAATGAAAGATATAAATAATATCTACATAGAATCTAAAAGTAGCATGATACATGGAAAAAAATGTGTAAAAAACAAAACAACTAATCAACATTTTCTAGTTGGTTATAAAGTATTTATCAGAGTCCAACCTAAGTAAAATTGACTAAAATTGGAAACATAGAGGAAGTTGGATAACAAATATAATGGATCATTTGAGGTTTCAGAGACAGTTCAAAAAAAATGTGTAAAAAACAAAACAACTAATCAACACTTTCTAGTTGGTTATAAAGTATTTATCAGAGTCCAACCTAAGTAAAATTGACTAAAATTGGAAACATAGAGGAAGTTGGATAACAAATATAATGGATCATTTGAGGTTTCAGAGACAGTTCAAAAAAAATGTGTAAAAAACAAAACAACTAATCAACACTTTCTAGTTGGTTATAAAGTATTTATCAGAGTCCAACCTAAGTAAAATTGACTAAAATTGGAAACATAGAGGAAGTTGGATAACAAATATAATGGATCATTTGAGGTTTCAGAGACAGTTCAAAAAAAATGTGTAAAAAACAAAACAACTAATCAACACTTTCTAGTTGGTTATAAAGTATTTATCAGAGTCCAACCTAAGTAAAATTGACTAAAATTGGAAACATAGAGGAAGTTGGATAACAAATATAATGGATCATTTGAGGTTTCAGAGACAGTTCAAAAAAAATGTGTAAAAAACAAAACAACTAATCAACACTTTCTAGTTGGTTATAAAGTATTTATCAGAGTCCAACCTAAGTAAAATTGACTAAAATTGGAAACATAGAGGAAGTTGGATAACAAATATAATGGATCATTTGAGGTTTCAGAGACAGCTGGACCTATTGTTCATTGATTAGAATTGTCACCCAATTTAGAGGTTTATCATGTCGTACTTAACTTTTTGTTACTTAAGAAGTATGTTCATTATCCTAACCATATACTAGATTATACTACTATTTAGATGGAACCTACCATGTAATATCACAACATAACCCTAGAAATCATGGACATCAATTGGAAAAAAATATTGAACCAAATTTTAGGAGTGATAAGAATTTGATGGAGACATTATATAGTGAAGGACAATACTTGGGAGTTGTTTTTTAAGATGAAAAAAAATACACCTATATGTTTTTTGATATTTTGGGGTGGGAGATTTTTTCCTCTTAGGGGAGTGGGGGAAATGTAACACCTAATTTTGAAGAACTTTGATTTAGTTACTTGTGGGTATGTAACCCTTGAATCCTTTCAAGGCCTTATATGGATGAAAATGAATCCCTCCTATCAATTTGGACAATTTAGAAACTAAAATGACAAAAATTGTGTGGCACTAGAGGAAATGGAATATATAATCAAGAGAGATATACCTATACTAAAAGCAACATGAGACAAAAAATGTGAATAAAGCAAAAATAACTAATCAAAACTTTCATTTTGGCGATAAAGTATTCTAAGGGTCCAATCTCAAGATAATTTACTAAAATTGGGAAAGATGAGATGTTCCCTTTGCCAAAATATTATGGATCCTTGGAGGTTTTGTAGAAAGTAAGTCTTGTACTTATTGATTGTTATTGTTTCCTTATTTATAATTTTATGATGTAGTTCATTCTTTGTTCCTTAAAAAGTATGCTTATTTAACCATGAATTAACAAGATTCCTAACACAATGTCCAATTATAAAACTTGTTGTACCATGCCATGTATCAAGGATTCATAACATAAAAGTACTATTTATAAAACATTAATTAGCTCAAAATAATCGTCTGGAATATAAATAATAAGTGATCAATATCGGGTACTTTTGGAAAAAAATTAAATGAACAAACACATAACAACTTTAAGTTATGTATTTATTTAAATTTTTAGACACATACCGTGGATACTATTAAATGGATTATTTTTTGGAAAGTTCATATTATTTTGTTTATCAGAACAAATTTAACAATCATATCATTAATTCAATTATGAGACCACTTTATTATGTAATTATTATCAATATATCAAAACTGTATACACCATTCATTAATAAATTAGATATGTCAATCAATAAACATAGGTTCATTTAACCCAATACATTGGGCTTGTTTGCACTATTGTTGCATATTATAGTTTTCATTTAAGGTAAAGTGTTTCTATCACGATTTAACTAATATTAATTATTTTCTTAGATTTAACTATTATAATAATTATAATTTTACCAAGATTCATCATACAATTAGTTTAAATAAATAACAAAACAATAGAAGTAAAAATAAATAATATACACATAATATATTAATACCTTTTTATAAATCAAAGAATATCAACATCACCATGATATGAAAACACATAAAATATACACATGAATGATATTAAAAAATGATGCAAGTATGTCAAAGTCATATACATCTCATGTCAAACAGTCATTGTAACAATAAATACGCATGTATGGAATGAAACAGAGCATCTATCGAATATAAATTATGTGTTCATATAAAATTCATTCAAGTAAGGAAGAAAACACATCCATGGATAACTAAAAGGAAAATACAAGCACATAGAAGTCATAACAGACTAAGAAGAGCACATTACATGAATCTCTTATATGAAAAACTCCAATACTTGTGTTCTTCATAATTTCAATTAAGATCAAAAATTTCTTGCAAATGATAAGTCTCTCTTTTTTCCCCACTCCAACCCCATTACATTGAAAGTTTGAAAATATATATACAAATTCTCATCGAGCCATTCTTTAACTAACTTGGGAAAAATATCAAAGGAGAAATGTTTCTGCCACAAAAACTGGGACAGGTTGCAAGGTATCTCGATTTATTTCATCTTGTTGAAGTTTATCCGTTGGATTTGGAAAATGATCGCAACTTGTCCTTTATTTGTTGATTTATTGAAAAACATCAATTGGTAAATTCCTAGCATGAAATGTTAATCCAACAAAATCCAAAACAAGTTCAACAAGCTACACTTTGAACTGATAGTTGAGCTAAATATAACCTCTAAACAGTGAAGCAAACTAATTCAAAAGAGTTTGGCACCCATCATGAAATGTTAATCCAACAAAATCCAAAACAAGTTCAACAAGCTACACTTTGAATTGATAGTTGAACTAAATACAACCTCTGAACAGTGAAGCAAGTTAATTCAAAATAGTTTGGCACCCATCATGAAATGTTAATCCAACAAAATCCAAAACAAGTTCAACAAGATACACTTTGGACTGATGGTTGAGCTAAATATAACCTCTTAACAGTGAAGCAATTTAATTCAAAAGAGTTTGGCACCCATCATTAAATGTTAATACAACAAAATCCAAAACAAGTTCAACAAGCTACACTTTGAACTGATAGTTGAGCTAAATACAACCTCTAAAAAGTGAAGCAAGCCAATTAAAAAGAGTTTGGAACCATTGGGTCACAAGGAACAAAGAGCATAAACACTTGCTCTGATTAAGGTGACCAAGCACTTCAAGGTGAAATACTTTCTCTTAACTAAGATTAACATAGCTAAGGTTTGACAACCGCATTTCAATGTTCCACGACCAATTTCTTCACTATATTTGTCTAAATAATACTTTCATTACATGGTGATTTATTACTCAAATAGAGTATATGACACGATATCCTTGTCATTTTTGTGTGAAAGGAATTACCTCAAATTATGTAAAATTATCCACAAATCATCTACCTTGTTGTAACCAACTCGGTTACAATCAAAATATCGATATGCATTCAACAATGCCCTCTCAATTGTTTTTTTCTGAACAATAGTATCTAGCTTGATCTATTCTTGTCCATTTTTTGGTATTTATTTTTTTCCTCCCGAGGTGATTCCTTTGGAACTAAAACATTTTCTATTTTAACATTAACATATTTTCCATCCTTCTTTTTTATGCTTGAAATATAGAAACAACCTTCAACTGTCTACCTGGAAATGATAGAAAGGATTCAACACCAATTGTCTAATATGGAGATGATCTACCACATGTTCCCAAGTTCCCTAACAATTGTCCCTTTTTTTTATCTGCAACATAACACTAAACAACAAAGAAACTAGATTATGCCAAAACCAGAATCATACCCACATCAAGGGAAGATCATCCTTCTTGTTTTTGGAGGAGGCCCAACCCTCATTTGCTAACTCCACATCAACTACAGCAACCTCCCAGCCATCATTTTCAGGGTATCTTTTATTTTCATAAATTGTCAACTAAATACTTGGAAGTTCGTCATATGATGTATGTACAAGAGGGTTGCATGCCAGCTGTGGAAAATCTCTTTCCCATCCCTCATTGTATAGCTAGCTCTATGACTAGGCATACATATATAAATATAGTAATCCAATAATGAAAATACTCACACACAAGAAAAAATAATGCCAGTACTAAAAGGAGATTTTCAAAATATATATGCTATTAACCAAGTCTCGAATTCAGCAAAAAACTAGGTATGTTTGTCTTTTGCAGTCACTCTGGAAACAAGGATATTCACTCAAATTGACTGCAAAAATGAAAAAAATAATTGTTTAAAACTTTTAAAGGATATTTATCTGTTTTCTGGGTGAGTACAAGTAAACTGCAAAGAAACTAGATTATGCCAAAACTAGAATTAGACCCACAGCAGGGGAAGATCATTCTTCTTGTTTTTGGAGGAGGCCCAACCCTCATCTACTAACTATGCATCAACTATAGCAACCTCCCAGCCATCATTTTCAGGGTATCTTTTCTACTCATCAATTATCAACTAAAGACTTGGAATTTCATCCTATAATGTTTGTACAAGAGAGTTGCATGCCAGTTTTGGCAAAGCTCTCTCCTCCCTGCTAAAGAGGAAATTATCCTTAGTTTATGTTGACAATACACCCTAGGACCTAAAAACTGTAAATGTCCTACTTGCTGAAGAACCAAACTATCTATGTGGTATTCATGCACTTGTGTTTAAAATGGTTGACACCTACATATCCTTGGGTTGAGGGGAAACACAAACAGGTTTGTTCTTAGAGGGATATAACATAATTTGCTTTGTGGTTGAGGTAAGTTGAGCATTGTTTTGAAACAAATGAGTGTTATACTTTTCACTCATTTCTTGACAGTGGACCTCCTTGTTGGAGTGTGACCCTGTGGAGTAGGTTGTTAGAGCGACTATTATAAGTTCATATCCAGCCAATTCAAACTGACCAGTTCTAATATGGTTTTGGCTAAAATTGATCCATACTGATGGGAGATGAACTTGCTAGTTGACCAAATCTATCTTGAACAGACAAGTTCAAGATTGGTTCCTGACATAACTGGTCAGTTGATCAATTTGGGAATTGAATTCGCTAGCTCCATAAGACTTTTTGGGCAGTAGGGCCCCCATTTCATGATGTCTGGTGATGGGATCAACCCATCAAATCCACATGGAGAGCATAAAAAAATGTGGTACATTTTAATATTTCAACACACTTCAACTTACCTAGGAAAAATGTACTTTTATAATTATAACAAACAATCATCTATAATTATTATGATTGATCAAACTAAAACAACATATACAAGGCATTTTATAAATTTTAGAAGTTCATAATAAAAAAGGATTAACACCAATGAAAGAATGTGTTATAATCAGAGTAATTATAACATTTAAAAAAGAATCCCAAATTATAACAAACCAGTCAACACAGTGACCATGAATGCACTGTAGTACATTCTTTGACTTCTAACCCTAAAACATCGTTCAATGTAAAGCACTTCCTCCATCCAAGACAAAACCATCATGCTGCCAAGCTACCATTGAAAACATTGGTCTCATATTTTGCAATTTCATCTAAGACAAAATAGTGTAGGTTCTCACGAGTCATGAATCAAGATAAACCATTGCAAAACCTAGAGAGCAGCATACCTATATATACATAAAGTTTAGTCTTTGGATGCAGAAAGGAACATTTCATTTTTCAGCACCAATATATCATAAGATTAACGTAGAATTCACTGTTTATAACTTTAATAAAAAATCCAGTATGGCGTATAGATCATGCCCTCAAATCTATTCTCAATTTCTACTGGCATTCCCCTATCGCTCACCATTTCCTTCATACACAACTTCCATTCGCTCTTGGTTTTCTGTTGGCTAAAAAGTAAAAATGAAATTATATATATATATATATATATATATATATATATGTATATGTATATGTATATGTATATGTATATGTATATGTATATGTATATGTATATGTATATGTATA